>CM036761.1:46095427-46350427 GCA_020796225.1 Arion vulgaris
TGAAGAAGAAGAAACGGAACACAAAAGGAGATAAGAAAAACATGTTCAAGTCCACTTATTCAGTATTACACAGCATCCTCAAGGTTTTCTCAGATCTGATCTGATCCGGTTTGACCACCTCAGTTTTTTACCTTTCCACGCATCACCGGACGTCAAGAAAACATGGAGCAAAACGGGGAAAGATAGTTGGTGTGGCCTGATATCAAAAACTAATTGGTAGAAAAGGTGACGTCAACAATGAAAATATTTTGGTGAAATCGCGGGGTCAATCAGGAACCCAGACAGTAAAAGTAATTTGTCGTTGCTTTCTGAATGGTGAGGATATTTTACTGTTCGTAAAATTCACATAAACAATTACTTCCAAACTGCCGGCTGCGGAATTTGAACCAGGTACGCTTGGGTTTGATCAGCTCACTACCACTTAAGCTAGATGCGCAGTTTATGTAGGGGAAAAAATATCTACATCAATCGTGATTACATGAAAATCTTTTCTTGAAAATCTTAGCATATCCTTTATAAGATGTCGCCATCAACCACATTCGTCGATTTTCTAGGCATCCTAATACGTTCAGTAGTTTGCCGTTGCTTTCTAAACGGTGGGGTCTATTTTTACCGTTGTAAAAATCCCGCGACAAATTTGCGCCACACAACTGTCCGCCGCATAATGTGAACCAGGTAACTTGGATTTTGATTGAGCTCACTACCGCTTCTACAGACGCCCAGTTTCTATAGAAGAAAAACTATCTCCCCAACATAATTACATGTTGTGCCATTAAACTGAACTATTCACAATCATCACACAATAAATGAGATTATTCTGGAAGTATTTTCTAACCTTCTCTGATTGACAATGCTGTTAGTGTCACATGTCCCTGGAGCATCATCATCAGCACTAAATGAATCATCACAACGTATCCACAGTAAACTGTTGCCATTATTTCAGACTAGCGAGACATACATTCTCATTGTGTGTGTGTGTGTGTCTCAGGAAAGCACGACATGTACACAATATTATGTAAACCACTTCGGTGAGTTACCATATGTGTTCCGATCTCTTTCTTACACAGGGATATCTCAGCGACAGTGCACAAACTCTGTAGCACCAGCTAGGATTCCGATATCATTTAGGAGATGGTGAAGATTTTTTTAGTGCCATTTATTTTAACATTTTTTAAAAAATGAATTTTTACCTGGTAGCAGCTTTTCAGCCTGATCTTCTCGATTTTAAACTACAATGGTTCTTTTATGTGCTCAAATTGAACACGGGACCTACGTTTTATCACTCGTCTCTGATGGGCCTAAGAACTCTATCTCACCTAAACTAAGACCAGGGATCTCGAGACAAATATATCGATGGCTCCAGGAGGAAGCGAAACGAGTAACTTTGGGACAAGAGGCGAGCACCTTACCTCGACAAAGTCCCAGGTCAGACAACATTGTGAAGACATAGAAGAAAAAGTCCGTCCCAGGCCCAGACAACATTGTAGAAGACATAGAAGAAATGTCCCAGGTCAGACAACATTGTAGAAACATAGAAGAACAAGTCTCAGGTCTGAACAACATTGTAGAGACATGAGAAGAAAATGTCCAGGTCCAGACAACTTTTGAGAGACATAGAAGAAAAGTCTCGGGTCTAGACAACATTGTAGAAGACATAGAAGAAAAAGTCCGTCCCAGGTCCAGACAACATTGTAGAAGACATAGAAGAAAAAGTCCCAGGTCTAGACAACATTGTAGAAGACATGAAAAAAAAGTCCAGGTCTAGACAACATTGTAGAAGACATAGAAGAAAAAGTCCCAGGTCTGACAACATTACAAAAGACATAGAAGAAAAGTCCCAGGTCTAACAACATTGCAAAAGACATGAAAGAAAGTCCAGGTCTAGACAACATTGCAGAAGACATAGAAGAAAAGTCCCAGGTCTAGACAACATTGTAGAAGACATAGAAGAAAAAGTCTCAGGTCTAGACAACATTGCAGAAGACAAAAAGAAAAGTCTCAGGTCTAGACAACATTGTAGAAGACATAGAAGAAAAAGTCCGTCCCAGGTCCAGACAACATTGTAGAAGACATAGAAGAAAAGTCCGTCCCAGGCCCAGACAACATTGTAGAAGACATAGAAGAAAAGTCCCAGGTCTAAAACAACATTGTAGAAGACATGAAGAAAAAGTCCGTCCCAGGCCCAGACAACATTGCAGAAGACATAGAAGAACAAGTCCCAGGTCCAGACAACATTACAGAAGACATAGAAGTAACATGTGTAATTGGTATACGTGTGTTATCAAAATTATTTAATGACATCTACAACACCAGATACGTACTCACAAAAATACTTAAATCTTTTTTATAGCACTGTCAAATGAAACAAGAACGATAAAGTGCGAAAAGAACACCGCACAATCAACCTTAAAGGTGGCTTAACAAAATGATTATTCATTTAACTATTCAATCAGATTTACTCAGTTTTGTCTGTCGTATTAGAAGTCTGAATTTCTTCACTTCCTTTGTAAACTTTGCTTGAATGATATTGTCTCGTCTCTAATATACAAACAAAATAAACTTATAGCATATTTTTGTACAAACATTGTTCGATTGAACCTTACCTGATTATTCTGTGCTTAGCTAAAACGAAGTGTTTGTGAGACACTCTCAGAAAAAGCTATTTTTTAAAATAGCACGTGCTGTGTTCGTAAGAACGCTCGTATTGCTAAGGCTAGCAATCATAAATGAGGAAAAGTGGTTCGAGACCTGTGTTTTTAATTTGTTTTTCAGAAGTTCTTAATACTTGTACCTGCCGATTTATTTATCATATTTTGCTTCTCTGGGCTTCTTACAAAATACTTCTTGTTCTCATCTAACCTTTGCTGCTTGATAAGGGCCTTGTGGTCGAAACGACACTGTATATTGTTGTTTGTACTTTGTATACCTGCAATACTTTATTTTTTACGTGTTTCGATATTGCTACATAATGTAACCGCAGTCATCTTTTATATCGGTAACACAAAAGCAATACATTAGTAATGAAAACATACGTAGTATCATCACTAATACTGGATATAATAATAATAATTGGTTTGAGCAAGATCAATCACATTTGTATGAGTTACCTTTTCTTTGTTGTTATCACCTTGACCTTGTGGTATAGATAATAGGAACACGTCTATTATCATACCATATTAACAAACATTTAAATTGCTTTTGTCGACAATGATAGTATATTAAAAATATCGATGATGTGATAAAAACTGACAGAACAAATCTTCTCTTGTAACCTGGTAGTTTAGAAAAGTAACAATCTTTCCGGAACAAAGGTTTGAAACAGACGATAAATTAGAACATAAATAATGTCAAAGTATAAATGAGCAATGCGTTTATGAGGTTTCAACATTATGTTGTGTACAAAACGACAAACTACGAGAAATATACGTTAGGTACGGCAAATCTGAAATAAATTTAAACTTATTGACTATTGTGAAAAAACTGATCATTTTTAATGTTGAATAGAGGAGATAGATTATTGAAATTTTAAAACATCTTTATAATAACTTATTCTGTCCACTTCAACAATGAAAATATTTGTTGATACAAACGTGAGGCATAGATGTAAATAATATATTTATATGTTTAAAATGTATGGGATTTTACACATAATATCGTTATCAAACTATCAGCATCGTTTAAAAAAATAAAAAATATTGTTACAAACACTACAAAACATACTCTTAAAATGATGTTTAAAAACTAAAAATTTTATAATTAAATTTTGCAATAAATAATTGTGCATTAGATTTAAGTAGATATGCAAAACTAAATATTTATAAACTTAAAAAGTAATCAATTTCTAATGCATTGCCTGGCGTATTACCATTATTAGATTTGCATGTGAGTTAAATTTTACAGGAAAAGTTGAAAGTAAATATATTTTTAAATGTTTTTATAAGAGTAAATCTTCTTTCAAAGACAGCAACTAATAAGCAGAAAGTAATCTTATAAATAAATTCAATCTTAGGGATACATTTATTATAAACACAGACTAGTTTTGATAAACTTTGCTTATTACAATGTACTGTATGTATAGACGACTTTAAAATATTGAGTATAACATACAAGAATAACATTTTATACCTTCTTTTTAAAATTAAAAAAACCCCTCAATATTTCAAACCACTACATTCTCTATATTTCAAACGAAAATAGCCTTCTATATTTCAAACCAAATACATTTTCTATATTTCAAACGAAAAACCCTCTATATTTCAAACCAAATACACTCTCTATATTTCAAACCAAATACATTCTCTATGTATGGCCCTTTTCATCTTTACAGACGGTCAATGGCAAGTGTTTTACTGTGACAACTTCTGAGTTTTCGCTTTTCTCTCTTGTTGTTCAGCTCTTACATAAGTCTCTTCTCAAAAGACTCTGCGCCCTTCCGTAATTGGCTTTCCACACAACTCTGTCATCAGCTAGTCCCTCCCATGTGCTGGGATCTATAGAAAAGTTTTCATTGAGGTTTTGCAGACATCTTTATATCTGAGCAGTGGTCTGCCCTGGTGCCTCTTCCTCCGAAAGTTCACAGAACAACATTTGTTTTGGTATGCGATAAGTTTCCATTCTTCTCACATGTCCCAACCATCTTAGTCGTCTACTGCTGGCATGCCCATGATGGAAGGCAGATTTGCACGTTGTAGTACTTCAGTATTGGTTATCTTGTCATACCACCTGATGTTCATAATCTTGCGGAGACATCGAAAGGTGAAAGATGTTAAGTCTACATTCTCTATATTTCAAATCAAATAAACTCTCTATATTTCAAATCAAATAAACCCTTTACATTTCAATTCAAATAAACCCTCTATATTTCAAACAAAATGTATGCTGAGACTGCAGATATTAATTTTCGCTATTTAGTAAACTTTCTTACCAACGTGAGTTTGGTGTACGAAAATGTTTTTAACTCATTTTATTTTCACCATCATCATCAAGGTGCGTATCCTTTATAGAACGTTGCTCTCTTTGCAGCACATCTGAAATTCCTCTGTCTCTTGACGTTCACCCACTTCGTCGATGGTCATGTTCATGGTTTTCTTTAATATCTTGTAGCCATCTTCTTCTTGGTCTGCCTCTGCGTCCTGGGACCCTGCTCTTATTTTCACCATCAAGCAGAAATATCGTACGCACACAAAATAAGTTCATATTCAATTTAGAAATGTGTCATAGACTTTAAAAATCTGGACTCTTCAATAATTAAGAACTAATAATTTGACAACATATACGTGTGTAAGTGGGTGTGAGTATATATGTGTGTGTGTGTGTGTGTGTGTGTGTGTGTGTGCGCGTGCGTAGGTGTCCCTTTTTTTAATTACAATATATGAAAAAGTATTTGTCAGAAACAAATTATTTAATTGCTGTAACATTTCATAATTTGTCTAGACTTGCTAAGAGGAAAAATATTTTTATTTAAATTCTAAACATTTTGTTGAATATTTCACGCGTTTAACAACATGCAGACTTACAATTGAACAAAATATATAATTATACAATTTTAGCATCAGTCGGGTGAGGGTAGATGTCAAATCAGGAATTGAAAAGACACAAGACAGAGAGAAAAGAAAGAGAGAGAGAGAGGAATTTAATAACAAACTTTAATGCATAATCTTGACATTCAGTATCAAGGTTATATATATGATACAACAGTCCATGCACATCCACAGAGGAAGACATAATAAACACTTGAAACATGAGCTCACTCATGACAAGAACTACAATAGAAGCTCGCAGTGGCGGCTCGTGATCATTTTTGTTAGTGGGGCCAGACAGATATTTTCGAAAAAATCATGGTTTCGGTTAGGATATATTTTGATGTATAAAATAATAAACAACGTTACACCTTTTATTTGGGGGGGCCTGGCCCCCTGGCCCATAATGACAAGCCGCCATGGAAGCTCCATACCTGATGTTAGAGATATAACATGTATAATGTATTGAGGTAGTAGCTAAGGTTAGAAATAGAAAAAAGTATACTTGTTACATAAATATAGTTGATACATACATATAGTTTTGTTACACCACATTGGATCGACTATCTCGTAAAGTCTAGGTGAATTTGTGGGAAAACAAAACTGAAATAATACTCCGTAACTGATGAGGATTTCTTCTATTTCAGGAAGGTAAATAAATGACACAGACAAGAGATCGAGGATTACTTTAAACAACTCATCAATCTAACTACACTGAATGATGACCATCTGACAAGATTAATGTTCATACTAGATGAGATAAGATATAATCATCTGACAAGATTAATGTTCATACTAGATGAAATAAGATATAATCATCTGACAAGATTAATGTTCATACTAGATGACATCAAGATATAATCATCTGACAAAAATTAATGTTCATACTAGATGACATCAAATATAATCATCTGACAAGATTAATGTTCATACTAGATGACATCAAGATATAATCATCTGACAAGATTAATGGTCATTCTAGATGAAACAAGATATAATCATCTGACAAGATTAATGTTCATACTAGATGAAACAAGATTCAGAAACGACAATAACAACGATGTGACCATACTGTTTCCGTATGACAAATTAGGAGATGTCAAAGTTATCTCCTTGATATAATCATGATTGAATGAAACAATTTGACAAGGATGGATAAGAATAAACGACAGCCATGGATTTGTCAAATTAAGGTTGAAAAAACTATCGAAGAATTATTGCGAGAATGAAGAAACTATTATATAAAAGAAAAAAAGAGTTGTGGGTAATTTTCAAGATTTAGATCGAATATTCATGATTGTGTTAGAAATGTCTTGAGAACTCATGTAGGTAGAGTAGATAAAATTCTGTATAAATGCTAGCAGCTACATTCAACCAACAATAAGCATACCCTTCGACATCGGTTGAGGGGGATACAAATAGGTAAAGAAGAAATACGTAATAGTTTTCATGATATATTTCATTACTTTTTTTCCCTTCTTTGTGACTGTAAAATTATTTGAAATTTGTAGAAAAATCTATTTTTAGCATCAATAAAATTAGGTCACCGATATCACATATTATATCACACCGATATTAAAACCACATATCTTGATAGTACATTCAATTAGCTTTCAAACCATATATAACATGCCTATTTTCAATTCATGGAGTACATATGACTGTTAGTAATAGAGCAGACCTTCAAAAATAACAAATAAACGTATAAACCCATGAACGTTTAAAAGTTAAAATATGTATAAATTCTAGACTGCATTGAAGAATATACAAAACTGTTCATATTCAACATGCAAGACTGTACGAAATAAAGAAAAGAATAAACAGTAGTTCCTTAATGGAGATGAGATGGGAACAGATAATAGAACATCAATATATTTTGAATATAAATAATGAGCGTTAAGTTGTTTTAATAATTGAAGATCATATGACAGATGTATTGCAAATTTTTCATGAACACTCTGACATATAAACTAATGGAATAGAGTATCTTTATATCAAATAACTTGAAAACATTTGATTGAGAACGCTGTAGTGACTTTGCAACAAAAACACAGTCGAAATGATTGACAATTCGTTCAATAACTTTTACACTACTCCCTACGTCTGATGAGGCTGATAGATCGCTCAGTAGCTCCCGAATTATCACCTTATATGGATGATAGCTGTATCGAAGTTGATAATACGATGTGCTAGTAACCGCTTGCCGTGCAAATTCCGAGCTTCAGGTTAACATGGGCTAAAATTTCTTGATGGCCACACGATTCGCGGTTTGAGTTCAGCAAAGCTGATATTTTGCGGAATCAAATTACAAGTACATTTGAAATCGGAGTAAGATTCGTCTGTCTGATGAGGGACAATTGTGATAATGAAAGCAAGGTTTAGATGAAAAGCAGTCAGACCTGCCATATTCATAATTTAATTCAATTTTAAAGAAATAAAACAGAAAGAAAAGTTGAAGATAATTAGTTGCAGACAAAATAAATTATCAAATACAAAAATACAATATACGTTATTGGACAGATAATATAAGAAATCAATGGAATATTTGTTTTTCAAATTTCAGTTTATCATTGTTCTCAAGAAAATGTCTTTTGTACAAACTGAAAATATCATGAACAGCAGTAATCAGTATTTCGCGGAGATTATAACTCAAAAACAGATGGGAAAACATTGTTACTGTAAATTTCGTTTGTATATGCGCAATTATTTGTTTGTTTGGACTGGCTGCCAATGTTATCAATGCCGTCGTGTTTCTAAACAAGGTTTTACAATACTGTCAACATTTCTTTCTTTGGACTTGCCATCTCCGATTTGTGCTGCCTATTGACTTTGCTTTGGATGGGAGTTTGTTTCTAATGGTTATATACGCTGGTGCTCCCTTTGGGTCCCAACAGTTTTGTTTTACCTTACAGGGCGTAGGGCCCCATAATATTTCTGGAAGAATCATAGCTACATCACCGTGTACATCACAGCGGAAAGGTGTTTATGTATAATAATTCCAATGAAGGTCAAACAGTTTATGACGCCAACCAGAACTACTGTTGCTGTCTGTCTAATTTATATTCTCAATATTGCAACTTTATTTCCAGAATATGTAACTTCTTATTTTGTCTGGAAATTTTTTCCCGAATATAACACAACACTTCTGGCTATTTCCTACTCTAGTGGGCGAGACCAGGTTGCAGGTTTAGTCTTCTTTCTCAACTCTATTCTGGGAGTGACATCATTCGTGTCTGTCATTGTTTTCACAGTTATCCTTGTGGTCAAATTCAAACAAGCTTCAATATGGCGTACTCAGATAACCAGTGGTGTAGGCGGACATGTGGCTATGTTTAACCGTGGGGAAGACAGTTAAAATGATCATTGTTATCGCCATTGTCCTCATCGCTTGCTTCATACCTGGTGCAATAATCAGCATGGTGACCTTTATAGAACCAGAGTTTGACTTGAGGAGGAAATATGTCAACGTTGTCGTCTCAATGTGGTCAATTGCTTGTGTGTTTCAATCTGTCCACTCAAGTGTCAACATTTTATGTGTATTATAATATGAGTTCTAAATATAGAGAAACTTTCCAATTGGTTATTCTCAATTGTAGAAAACATGGCATTCATTTACGACAATTAAACATTACAGCGGGAGATGAATTCACCATAAAACATCAGCACGGAAATGATGAATACACCATAAAACATCAGCACTGTAATGATGAAAACTGTACCATTGTCTTTTCAAGAGGTTAAAACCATCATACAGAGAAAATATGCAGTAGACTGGAAGACAAACACTGGATATGATTATGGAAAAGACTCCCTCAAAGACCTAAGCAGAACAGACCAGGTCATTATATTTCGACTACCACCGGACACTGCAGACTCAACAAACACTTATATAGACTAGGAATAAGTCAAACAGCTCTCTGCCAGTGTCAGCAGGCGGAACAGACACCAGAGCATATCCTGCAAGACTGTCCTCTTCTGTGAGGGTGAGAAGCAACATGTGGCCACACCAGTCGACCTAAAACTAAGCGACAGACCTGAAGCTGACTGCCCAGTTTGTAGTCCACAGTAAATTAAGCGCATGACCAGAGATCGCTAAAGAAGAAGAAGAAAGGTAAAATAAAATAGTATAAGAATACAGACGAAGTAGTACAAGTCTATGAACTACTAACTGACCATCACTTTCTCGGCCCAAATCACACAGATCACAAAGAGTGGTTAACCAGGTTGGAAAGCACGAACATAAAGAAAACTGAAGAAAGACATGAAGAAGACTTTAAGAAATGAACAGGTTACAGCCTGCAGAGTCAATACTAAGGCGACAGACGGAATGCTGGAGATTCATTACAGCCAACCTTCGATGTGGAGACGACACCTGATGATGATTGATTTAGTCAGCAGTTGACGCGCGTCGAAACAACGATAAGGCGTGAACTTTCAACAGGACAGCCAACCAGAAGAGATCAACTAACGTAGAACAATTACATGTATATAACTTATACAACTGAATGTTTGTAAATAGCAGAACAAAGAAATAGCATTGAATTAGTAAAACATGTTTTAAGAGAGGAGATATCGGTTATACTTTCTTGGTTTGATAAGAAAAGATAGTGTAAATGTTGTATATTTTCTTATTTTGATAAGAAAAGATAGTGTAAATGATGTCTATTTTCTTGGTTTGATAAGAAAAGATTGTGTAAATGTTGTATATTTTCTTGGTTTTATAAGAAAAGATAGTGTAAAGCATAGGTTCCCAACAGGGCCATACCCCTCGCGGGGGCTGAAAGTTGGAAGGGGCGCTGGGTTAAAAGTAAATTTGGGGCGTTGAGGATCATCACCGCCCCTAATTAAAATTCAAAGTCACGCGAGTCCTGTCCACACATGACAGTTAATAGAACAATAACAAAATCTATGCATATTTGTCCAGGTTATGTCGGAATCAAAGAAGAAATCCAGACACTATGATGTCAGTATTTGAAAAGGTTTTATTCAATCACCCACAAACCAGACATTACCAATGTGTCTGTATTTTCCACAAGATGTTTTCACATACAGCTATGAAACCATCGCGATTAGAAGAACATGTGAGCAAAATGCATCCTAGCAGAAAAGACGAAAATGTATCTTATGCTCAAGATTAGAGGTCAGCATTCGTGATGTCCAAGTTTGGCTAGGGATGGTTTCGGCGCAGCAAAAAAACAAGTGATGAGTTACTCTTCATGCAACATTTCCTACCTATTGCTGAATCTGAAAAACCGCCACTATTGGCAGAAGATTGATACTTCCAGCGGTGAGTGGGTTCTGTGTTCTGTACTGCATAGGTCGTGGTTTGAAATTATTTCTCTCATTGGGAAAAAACACGGTGTAAGATGAATCGTCGAAATGATGTTTTGATTTGGACTACTTTTGAAGCTTTTTTATAACTGATGCGTCTTCAGTACTAACATATGAGTCTTGCCTCTCGCGTTCGCTTCAAAAGATGAAAACATTTGTCAAGAACTATAATTTTTCAAGAACATTAGAAACGGACAATAAAGAACGATCGATATTTGACGTATTGGAATGCCATTTTAGAAAAATTCCGCTGAATAATATCTTGTCTGCTGCCAATGGTGCTCTGGCAATTGTTGGACGCTACAGCCAGTTGAATTCATATTTGAAAAATTGTCCCAAATGTAGTCGCTGTGCAAATGAGCGGCAGGAAAATTTTGCAGATCAAAATCCACCAGACTCAGGAGATTCAACATAATCCGCTGGAACGCCGAGGACATTTACACCAAAAAATCAGGCCCTAGCTGTGAATAATAGGCCTTGCATGTATTCAGGAATCACACATCAAACCCCCCCCATACAGATTCTCTGTCCGAGGTTATCAGTTATACAGATAAGGCCACACGGAGGAGGGGGGTTCATACGCGTGAGCAACAAATACACCATGAAACAGATAGAAGTCAGCACAAATGGGGAAGCAGAAATCATAGAAATTGGCATCTTTGTAGACATCTAACAGATTCGAACTAACAGAGCCCTTATGCTGGAAACCATGACACTGACCAATACAAATTCTCTAGTAGTTGGAGATTTTAACAGTCACTCAGAAAGGTGGGGATACCAAGACACCAATGTAAAAAAAGTGGGGGATAGAATAGTGGGAAATAGATAACAACCTGCAGCTTAGGAATGGACTCGATGATCCACCAACCTTCTACTCCAGAAGACAGAAAATATATCCCACAGACCTTGTCTTTGCCACCGGTGACATAGCCCACAACTTGAATCGAACCTTCATGGAACAGCTAGGAGACAGTGATCATAAACCTGTCAAACTCTCCTTGAAGATTAGATATTTCACCCAAGCCCAAAAAATAATGACTAAGTGGAACTACAAAAGAGTTGACTGGGCACAGTTTGCGAGGCTCAGCGATATCTACTGTGATCCCATGAATATACACCAAAAAGATAAGGAACATGACATATCTCCTTAACATATACATTTTGAGGGCAGCAAGAGAATCAATTCCAAGAGAAGACTACAAATCTTATTGGTCAGAAGAGGTCCAAAATGTTGAAGGGAAAGTGAGTCAGGCCAGAGAAAGATTAGAAACTGAGTAGAGCATAGACAGCTACATAGCACTCAAGGCCGCCTCGGCTAAATATAGGAGAGCAGTCAAGAAAGCCGCAAGGCAGAGATGAAGAGACAAGACGTCTCAACATGGACAGAGGTGAGTTGAAGAAGCACTCCATGGTCTTAACCTTAAGAAGTCACCAGGAAAGGATGGCATCACAAATTAGATGTTCATTAACCTAGGCAAGAAAATCAAGAAAAAAAGCTGCTAAACGTTTTGAATGCGAGCTGGAAAGTCACAGAAATACCTAGTGAATGGAAAGAAGCTATCACAGTGCCCAAGGTTGAGGCTGGTTGTTATTTTTGCAGTTATGATGATATTTATTGTGGTGACTGATGTTAGGTTACGTGCACACACACTACTACAAGTAAAGAGACGCTTTTCTACGATTCATAATTCCTTTATTAGCTTCATTACATGATGGTACACGTGTGGACAATACACAAAACACGTCGACCTTCTTGCAATATATATGTATCGGTCCCTTCTTTTTTCTATTTTCTTACGTTGCTACGCCCTTTGAAAAGCCCTCCACGAATACGGACAACGTGAAGATATTTAAGTTCTGTTGATTTTAATCAGTCAGCATTAATACATGAAGAAACTCATCGACCTCATGGAAAACACGGGATAGACTCAAAGAGCACAAAAGAGACTCGTGTGAGTTTTAAGATTCCTAATCCAGGTTTTAAGAAATCAATCCACGCTAAAGCAAAAGTGAAACGACAAGGAAGTAACAAATCGATACGTGTCGAGTACATATTTAAACCAGCGTTAGTTGGCTCAGAAAGTAAGGGGTTAAATCGCAGGTATGCTGACAGGAGCAGTCAGTGTGGAAGTGCGAGGAGAAAAACGAGGTGGCCCAGGTCCATCTTTGCGGGAGACACAAAAGATAATTTAAACCTGGAGCACATTCGATGTTCGCCTGTACAAAAGCCGAATTATTTATTGGGGTGTCGATCCAGTGACACGTTGGCCACAACACATGTACTTGAGGTCACTGGAATTCAGCGCAACCAAGAAGAGATAAATGATTCGGAATCCAGTGAGTGTGCCTATGAGCATACTAAGAGTAATTGTTTTCAAGTGGCCAATTGTGAACGGAGTAGTGAAAATAAACGTAATTTGTTATGTAAAAGCGTAAGACCATACAGGATAGATGATAAATCCATGAGCACGGATTATGAGCGAAATATTAATTGCGACGCGATATGTGATTTTCATATCTGGACACATTCAGAGCCAGTGCAAATTAGTTTTGATGTGCATGTGCAATTTGACCTAAATTTTGTTGGTCGGAGGAATAATGTGTTGTTCCTTGTGAAGGGTTGTGTGGATTCCAGGGTCAGGTCTGTGAAATGGAACACTGTGGCAGTGATTGGGCTCCTTCTGCTATTTATTAGCTCTGGTGCCTTAGGTTTACATCATCATAGTTTGCAGGGATTGATTCCTTCAATCTGCGGGCTATGGTTTAACCATGGCTTTCTTTTCTTGGGGTTTTCATTATACTTGACAAAATACTTCGGGTGGACGTAGGGGATAGTGCACGGGATACCACTGATGTGGCACCCAGGGATGGTCCGTGGGGAGGCGTTCGATCATGACGAGGATAACCATGATTTGGGCGATTTGTACAATTCCCCAGGAAACCGAGTTTTCCTCATTAATGTTAACCGAGATTAATGTTAAAAAAAAAATAAAGGAAATAATTGAGTTTTTGGTCGGGTCCTTGGACTATGAAGGACGCATTGTACTTCCTCCTTTATTGAGATTATCTGATGTTAAGTCAGATAGGCAAATCATTTGGGAATTCGCTTGGTTCCTTGTGGGTTTTTGGATGGCTAGTAATGTTCCATTCATGGTGATTATGTAAATGGGATTCGAATATTATATATTGGTTGAATCTGTTTGGGATTTTGGGGTGGATAATGAATACCTCATTGACGTTATATATATTATTGAACCAAATTTGAGAAATATTGAATATTGTTTGATTCCACTTGAGAATATTGTGGATTTTGTATATACCTCATTGAGGCTACATTTTGTTAAATGGATGATATTTAATGTATTTGGGATGTCAATTTATTCCTTTGGGGTTGTGGGTGGATGTTAAATGCCTCATGGAGGTCATATAATGTTGATATTTAGACATTATATATATGTTTTTCTCTGCCATGTTCAGTTTGTAACTTGTTTTTTTTTTAGTTAGTTCTTTTCAGATAGCTAGACAAGACTCCAAAAATCATGAGTGACATAGAGACATGACAAGTACTGTGAGATAACCCCTGCCCACACCACGACATGTGAGGACAGGATGTTGAAGTACAACCACCTCTCATTAATCAATTCTAACACCGCTTGGAGTATTTGCAACTGTTGGGTCACGTTTGGCAGCGTGGGGCACCTATTTTCTTTTCCCCCATGCATTTTTGCTGCATGATCATTAATAGAATCTTTGTTTCAGCCTAGAGTAGAGAGGGTTTACTGTTGTTGTTAACCATGGTCCCCTATGACCAGTTGATGAGTCACGTTCAACGACGTGTGGTGACTAGTTCCCATTTAGCTCATTCAACTTGGTTATCCTGAGATCCCGTCAGGATTTTCCTTTCTTTTGACCATGGTTGGCTGTTGTAGTTAGTCGTTGTGGAGCCACGTTTAACGACGTGTAGTGACTTGTTCCTATGTAGCTCTTACAACTCTAATAACCCTGATGGACTCTACCTGTGCGATTTTGGGGGATTTTGCCGTCGTGTCGACAGCGTGGTCTCCAGGGGGGTGTAGTGGATAGCCAGTTCCCCCCTCCCAGGTGGCAGCTGAGGAACATACAAGTAGCTTTAGTTTATAGTATAGTTGGTAGGATATTTTAATAGCGGACTTAGTGTTTACTCTCTAAGCAGAAGGGTAACACTAAACGAGACAATGACGTTTTGCGTAGTTAGAGAGTGACGAGATAGTAACAATTAGAAAACATAAGAGAGACAAGATGGCTGCCTAAGTGAGAACCATGTCACTGTCTCTTCTTTTACCCAAAAGCTATTCTCGGTCAGGTGATGTAATCCTTGTATTCAACTCTCATGTATTAAAGACCTTACTTCATCCGTTAGTTCACGACTAGTTTGTCAACATTTAACGTTGTAAAGTGCATTCATTGTGTGTCAAACAGAATGGATTGGTATTAAGTTACAATATGATAGTAACACGTAATCAACCTCAGACCACGGAAACCAGACTACCAAGCTCTAATGTATCCACGGTATAGAACGCCATACCATTGAAAGACCAGTGTCACTGCTGAACTAACCATCACCCTCAGCTCTTAGGCTCCTCAACAAAAGGTACCCCACCCGCACTACCAAGACTTACCCTATCCGTACTATCATGATGTACCCCAATGAAACCCCTACACTACTTCAGATCCAAACAATCGTAGACCAATTATCCTCTTTAGGTGTGTTGGAAAAGTGATGGAGAGGCTTCTCGAGAGAAGACTAATGTGGCAACTGGAGCAAAAGCAATTGATACTACTACAGCAGGGTGGATTCAATCAGCATGGATTAACAGAAGACCAAGTAACCTACATTGTACAGGAGATCGAAAGTGGATTTCACGAAAAGAAACGTACACTAACGGTATGGGTTGACATGGAGAAGGATTTCGACAGGGTCTGGAGAGAGGAACTGAAAATCAAACTGCTCAAGCTCAGAATCAAAAGGCGGATGTGTATCTGGATATGTCCCTATCTTGTAAATAGAACAGCCGAAGTATAGGACCAAAAAACATAGCAGAAAGGCAATCATCAAACAAGTTGTTCCCAAGGATAGGTCCTGTCTCCCACGCTACTTCTAGTTTTTAAAAATGATTATGGAAGACATCCCCAACAGAGTGCATGGTCACTAGCATGATCTGGCACTGTGGACACGAGAAGAACAATAGCAGTAGCCACCTCAAGGATGCAAGATGTAATTTAAAAGCTAGAAAAATAGACCAGGTCTTGACTGCCCTTTATAAAGGAAAATTCTTCAGTCTTCAGCCTATTCAAGAAGAAACAAATGCTCAAACTCAAGTTCAATGACCACCTACTCAATAAACGAATGTCCAACATATATGGGAATCATGATGGACAGCAGGCGGACGTAGAAAACACAGATAAATCTAGGGAAAACGAAAAGAAGAGACTCGGGATCGTGAACAAATTAGCAGGCATCAACGGGAGTACGGGTTGTAGTATTCCAAAAAAGGATTTACTCTGGGAGAGTTTGACCAGTACGTTTAGTATGGCAAAGCAGTCTGGGTCATAATCTCCAAGACACACTTCATAAAGCTAAGCCGAGTGTTAAGTCAGGCACGGATCATCACTGAAACCATAAGTCTACCCCATAGAAATACTGGAAACGGCCATAGGACTTCAACCATTGAAAGACAGACGGAACATGAAAGCACTTCAACGAGGAGAAAATGCAAGAGACTAACTAACCATCCAATGCACCCCCAAATAAACAGTTACGGTAGGGGCACATTGAAAAGGAGTAGCTTCATGGCAAACTCCAATGAGCTTGCCCACGCAGACCCAATATTGGCACTGGCTCAACCAAGACACATACAACCAGCCAGTACCTCTCCTCCTGGTCATACAGGCTTCAGAGCTGGATGACCTCAATGCAGCTGCAATAATGGCACTACAACATATGAAACAAATACATGGAAAAATGTTGCTTTTTGTCTGCTAATCTCAACAGTGAAATCTGAAACGAACACAGAACTAAGTGATCTCAGGTCAACTATAGTTCAGTTGGCCCATGATTCTGAGAGTGTAGTAATCCAGTGGATACCCTCACACTGCAAGCTCAAGGGAATGAAGATGCTGACAGATTGGCTAAAGAGGGAGCAGGGATGCCTCAAGATGACAACCTGGTCAGCTAGGAAGAAGCAAAACCATCGCCAGAGGGAACTACACAACAAAGTGGGGAAAATAACACGTAAAACACAACAAGCATGATAGATATTACGAGCTGCCCAGAAGAGATCATATTATCATACTTCGCCTCCGGACGGGTCACAACAGAATGAGAACAGAACTAGATTCAAGATAGGCACAAACGACCTATGCCCCTGTGGTTTGACGAATATAACGACAGAGCACGTCCTACAGAACTGCCCCAGTATGTAGACCTGAGAAGAAAGAGGTGGCCCACTTACACCAGCGTCCAAGAAAACTGTATGGCGTGGCTGATAGATGCCTTTATTAGAGAATTCGAAATCCCAGTCTAGTGAGCACACAGAGGAAGAAGAAACAAAAATGTACAATAACAAAATTACTTCTGGAGGAAGAGTTGATAGAATTGTCAGTACATGAAGAGTTGAAATGGAAAATTGAATAATTGATATCAAGAATTGTGTCTACAAAGTTAAATTCCAATATTATATCAACCCTAATGGGCTGCAGTAAGAAGTTGTTTATTGTATTCCCATCACCAAATTTAGCTGAAAGAGGATTTATCATGGTCACCAGACTATTTACAAAGAAACGAAACAGATTGTCAATAGAGGAATGCCGCGATTTAAAATTATTGATGACAAAAATGTCACCAAACATCGAAAAATTACTTCCATCACATCTAGTTCAGCTCCAATAAATACATTATAACATAAATTGTGTCAATGATACTGTGAGCAATACAGTAATATTGGTATTATCTTCTAATAAAATAAATGAAAAATATGTCATTGTTTTTCAATTTATAGTATGTACAATATTGTTTACCCAAGGGGGGCGGTAGCGAATTATTCACTGAAAAAGGGGCGCTCATTCAAAAAAGGTTGGGAACCTATGGTGTAAATGTTGTATATTTTCTTGGTTTGATAAGAAAAGATAGTGTAAATGTTGTATATTTTCTTGTTTTGATAAGAAAAGATTGTGTAAATGTTGTATATTTTCTGGTTTATAAGAAAAGATTTGTAAATGTTGTATATTCTGGTTTTATAAGAAAAGATAGTGTAAATGTTGTATATTTTTAAAAGTACATGACTTATAACTGTTGTGTGTTTTCAATGGGTTTTTTTTTTTTAAATTGAGATTATACTATATTTTTTATGTTGTACATATTGTAATGCGTCTGTAGCTCAAACGGTAGTGAGCTCGATCACAAACCCAAGCGTACTTGGTTCAAACCCCACGGAGGGCAAGTTTGGAAGCAAATTCGTTTCCGTGGGATTTTTGCAAAAGGTAAAATTAGACCTCACCGTTCAGAAAGAATTGGCAAACTACTGAACGTATAAGTGGTGCCTAGAAAATCAACGATTCGTTTACTGTAGTTGATGGCTACGTCCTTTAGGATATGCCACGATTTTCGACATATTGTAAAATACAAGTATTAAATAAATAAAATAATATCGAGAACAACTTGAGTTTTCAGTATTGTCTTTATAAACATGACATCTAGTGATTGTATTTTGCATTGTTATATTATTAGTGCAAGTGTGTCATTTATTCTCAAATATCACACACATCATACAATCGTATTGTCCGTGTGTTGCCGGGGCTCTCAAGGGAAGCAACAAATAGTAACACTGCAACCTACAAGACATGTCGTATGAGGCGATTGAGGTAGGGGCCTAGAGAAACTACCCTAGTAAATAATAAGCGTCGCAGAAATTGAATGTGCTGGACTATTTGTATGCGCATCACTGACACAACGTACAATCGTTCTTAGACTCAGATCACATACAAATCACATTGAGGGGTTAACAAGTGGTCGATATGGAGCGTTCGAAGAAGAAGAAAAATACCAACGTACAACCGTTACACTAGTCTGCTACATTTTTATTTGTGTAGTGAGACCAACATTCTTCATGAAGGACACCAGTGGCGGCTCGTCATTAAGGGCCAGTGGGGCCCACCAAAAATAATGTATAACGTGTATTTATTATTTTATAAATTAAAATATAGCAACAAAAACCATGATTTATCCGGAAAAAAATGTCTGGCCCCACCAACAAAATTGATCACGAACCGCCACTGAAGGACACCATGTACAAAGCACACAGAATAGACCATGTTCTAGATGTCTCTTCTCATTCTAACGCTGTGAAGCACACAGAACAGACCATGTTCCAGATGTCTCTTCTCATTCTAAAGCTGTGAAGCACACAGAACAGACCATGTTCTAGATGTCTCTTCTCATTCTAACGCTGTGAAGCACACAGTACAGACCATGTTCTAGATGTCTCTTCTCATTCTAACGATGTGAAGCAAAACAGGATAAGACAAAAGAAAAGAAATAATAAGTGAACCAAAACAATTCCACGCATAGCTAGGTTCATGCACAGATAGTAACAGTGTGGTACGCACACATTCACACACAACACACACACGATCAATCAATCAATCAACACACACACACATGTGTATGTGTAGATATAAAAAGAGAGGGTAATACATGCTCTAAAATTGATTCTAAAAAAAAAAGTTGATTGCATATCCTTTACAGGACTTTGCGAATCAACCCCAGCTTTTAACGCTGTTTGTGATTTTTCTAGGCATTATTACGTTCAGTAGTTTGCCATTGCTTTCTGAACGGGTGGTGCCATCGTCCTTTGTCCTAATCCACGCGAAATAATTTGCAACCAAACTGTCCGCAGTGTGATTCGAATTGAAAACGTTGGGGTTAATAGACCGAGTCACTATCCCCTATGCCACAGACACCACCAAAGTTGATTCTACCCAGTGATTTACCAGTTTGTTAGTTATAACTTGGAGAAGCTTCTGACCGAATGGATTATGAATAGAGCGTGGCTCACATGCTGGAGACATGTGTTTAATTCACGGTAGAGCTAAGGATATTTTTTCTGTTGTGGGCATAAATGAAAACTCCTAAACTGAACAGCTTCGCGACGACTGCACTAGCCATGCGGACGTTTCATTCCTCAGGCTCACGTTCCACCTGTTCTACACTGCCCTAAAAATCGATGCTACAGGCTGTAACCAGTTTTATTTTGTATTTATTTTTTTAATTATTAGTCATAACTCAAATAGATCAAGTATAATCTCCACATTTAAAACTGGAAGTTCAAGCCATAACTTAAAACAGATAAGGATCATCTTCACATTGAAGACTGAGAGCTGTAATGATTCATCAATGTTTTCTTTTTCTTGTATTAAACAAATCAGATCAAGTACCATCTTCACATCGAAACATCGAATAACTGGCTGCTGCAATCTCTCCTCTCTCTCTCTCTCTCTCTCTCTTATGTTTTTTTTTTAAATCTGATTTAAAAATTTTCCCCACAACCAACTCATGCCAAGTCGTTTGACTTGTTCATGATTGGCCAAATTTTGCGGTCAAAATTGACTACAGAATGAGGTAACCGTGACCCCCGGCAACATAAGGTAGACTAGCTTATGTGGGAAAGCAATAATTCCTGTTTAATGGGGGCTGGTTTTGTATATGTTTGATAGAACAGTGTCATCTTTTCTGTAATTTTACACAATTCTATGAGTTCATGCATATTTATTGATGGAAAATATGAATAAAACTGATATTACTTATTGTTAAACTTAACTTGTTGCTGAATAAAACCTTGATTTAACATGTTGTGTTGTTTTAAAAATGAATTCCTCTTTATATAACAATACTTGAATGCAAGGTCACGCAACGGTTGTGCTCTTATTTCCTAGAATGTTTACCTGAGCCCACCGGCCGTATATTATCGGAGGCTACGTGGCAACCAAACCCCAAGCGGAACTCTACTTTCGATGTCTCTTACTGAGGTCTTGTAGAAAGTGATCTTGCTATCTCTTGGTGGTCCAGGCAACAGATGGGAGGGATGCTGCAATATGTCTGAAATATTATTTGTGTTATCTGATGTCATGTTAGTACACGTAGATGAACTGTGATCTATAATTATTATATTATAACAAATATTATCTATTGGGTAAGATATCATACATTATCTTCACAATCTTCTTCTTCGAAGGCTCCATATCGATCACTTATTAACCACTCTTTGTGATTTGTATGTGATCTAAACCTAAGAGCGAGTGTACACTGTATTAGTTATGCACCTACAAGTAAACCAGCAGAACCGATTTCTGAGACGCTTTTTATTTACTAGGGTAGCTTCCTAGGCTTTACCTCAGTCGCCCCTTACGACATGCCTTGCAGGTCATAGTGTTACTATTCTTTGCTCCCTTGCGAGCCCCTACAATACGGGCGAATCTTCATAATCAAAGGCTTCTTTAGTGGGTCTCTGTAGCTAAGTGGTTAAGTGGTTCGCCTAGCATGCCGAAGGTCGTGGGCTCGAATCCGGACCACGTCGCTTTGTTCCCGAGTGCATTTTTCCAGAGACTCCTGTGTTTGTTGCCGGAGCAAAGAAGTTTGCGCTTTGTGTAATACTCTCGGCAGGTGACGTGCCATTTCTGCTGAGAGGAACCGAGCCATTTAGAGTCAATCCTGGCACAATGAATTTAATCCTTCAGCTTTAGACTCCTTTTAGAATTCTCCTGACAACAGATTTGTGGCACTACACTAACAAATTCAAGTGCCACTAGAGAACTATCAACAAATTTTAGAGCCGAACAACAGGCAATTGTTGATGTCTCAAAAATACTGCAGCAAAGAAACATCCAAAACAACAAACTTGTCTTCCTTTGCGACTGCTTGTCAGTCCTGCAGGCCACACAAAGGAACCATGAGATAACATGGAAAGAGAGCTGACACTACAGCTAAACAAGCTCTCAGAACACAACAAAATTATTCTCCAGTGGATACCAGCCCACTGTGGCGTACCAGGAAATGAGAGAGCAGACATGCTGGCTAAGGAGGGAACAAAACTTACACAACAGAAACACCCAGTATCACTACCAGAAATCAAGACACATATCAAAAGAAAGTACAAAGAGGTATGGAGGCAACAAACCCACAGCAAACACCCACAAGATCCCATCAGCAGACTAAACAGAAAACAACACACAACAATCTTTCGCCTAAGAACCGGTCACTCCAGGCTCAACCACCACATGCACAGAATAAAGCCTGCCCAGACTGCACAGTGTGCATGCCAGACAGAAACACAGACTCCAATGCACATCTTGCAGTCATGTCCATCATACATACACCAACGAAATGAAACATGGCCTCATGAACAAAGCTACAGACCAAGCTATGGGGAACTCTCGAAGAACTCCAACTGACATGCAGCTTTATAGAGGCAACCCATCTCATGATTTAGACTAGCATACGAAATCGAACGCAAAGAAGAAGAAGTATAAACCAAACCAGACTTGTATTCCAACCATGTAGAAGAAAATCATAAAATGAAATCTTTTATTTTCATTGAAATTTGATCTATCATTATAATATCTCTTTCATGATGGACCATCCTTGCAAAAGATGGACCACAGAAATAACAGAGGAGACGAAAAAAAACTACAAAGCGAACACAAAACCGTTCTAGAAATTCTTATCCTGACGATGTGAGGTAAAATAGGATTAGATAAAAGGGAGAAGAAAGTATACATAACTAATCCAGTTTTGTCATCTGGGACTATAATATATTGAATATGACATAATCATAACAATACAATATAATTAGCTGAAGTATTCAATCTTTCTTTCACAAAGAGAAAACAAGAATAAATATGATCTTATATTAAACAAAAACTTAGATTCTACTTACCATCAACTTTCTCATTGCCTTGATCGACCGTCCATATCATTGACTATATCAGGCAATATCCAAACATAGATCCGGTCCTTTCTCAGACCGTCCATATCATTGACTGTCTTAGGCCATATCCAAACATAGATCCGGTCCTTTCTCAGACCGTCCATATCATTGACTATATCAGGCAATATCCAAACATAGATCCGGTCCTTTCTCAGACCGTCCATATCATTGACTGTCTTAGGCCATATCCAAACATAGATCCGGTCCTTTCTCAGACCGTCCATATCATTGACTGTCTTAGGCCATATCCAAACATAGATCCGGTCCTTTCTCAGACTGTCCATATCATTGACTATATCAGGCCATATCCAAACATAGATCCGGTCCTTTCTCAGACTGTCCATATCATTGACTGTATCAGGCCATATCCAAACATAGATCCGGTCCTTTCTCAGACTGTCCATATCATTGACTGTATCAGGCCATATCCAAACATAGATCCGGTCCTTTCTCAGACCGTCCATATCATCGACTTTATCAGGCCATATCCAAACATAGATCCAGTCCTTTCTCAGACTGTCCCGCGCACTTTTCAAAAACTCAAACAGTCTCACCCAGGCTCTGTGAATATCGCTCATCGTCGCCGTTATTTCCCATGATGCATGTAGAGCTGTTTTCTACGACCACAGCCCTCGGTAACAGAAGGCTGAATAGCTTAGCCGATAAATCGGAAATTACTGTTTGATTCCTGGCTGACTTTTATATATGTTTGATCGCCCAAGTGGTTACCGGGGACCTAATTTGGGGTGTACAGAATAGAACCACTGTTACCTGCCACGCATGTAACAGGCGACTAAGGAGGTTTGATTGAAATCGGATGCACATGTCCTAAACGTGTAGAAGTCTGTGCGTTTAGGGGCCTGCTAAATCAATGTGCAACGTAAGCACCTTCTTGGCAAAGATCAAACATATCAAAAAGAGTGATTAAAATTGATCGTAAAGAACGAACGCAAAGAAGAAGAAGAAGATATATGTTTGATAGAACACTGTACGCTTTTTTTGCAATTTTACTCAATTCTATGCCTTCATGATTATTTTATTGATGAACAATGTTAATAATACTGATATACTTTAGTGTTACGCTTAATTTTTGGATTAATAACCTTGATTTAGCATGTTGTGTTGTTTTTCAAAGAAATGAGTCTATATAAACAACAATGGAATGTGAGGATCACGCGACAGTTGTGGTCTTAATTCCTAGAATTTTTATCTGAGCACTGTCGTTTGTTATCGGTGGGCACGTCCCCGACATTGCTTTGATGCTGTTAATTCTTCTACAGTATCTAGTTAGGGCTCCTAACTTATTTCTTACCGTCCCTACGTTACAGTAAATACTAAGTTCATGGACTCCTAACTTATTTCTTACCGTCCCTACGTTACAGTAAATACTAAGTTCATGGACTCCTAACTTATTTCTTACCGTCCCTACGTTACAGTAAATACTAAGTTCATGGGCTTAACTTATTTCTACCGTCCCTACGTTACAGTAAATACTAAGTTCATGGGCTCCTAACTTATTTCTTACCGTCCCTACGTTACAGTAAATACTAAGTTCATGGGCTCCTAACTTATTTCTTACCGTCCCTACGTTACAGTAAATACTAAGTTCATGGGCTCCTAACTTATTTCTTACCGTCCCTACGTTACAGTAAATACTAAGTTCATGGGCTCCTAACTTATTTCTTACCGTCCCTACGTTACAGTAAATACTAAGTTCATGGGCTCCTAACTTATTTCTTACCGTCCCTACGTTACAGTAAATACTAAGTTCATGGGCTCCTAACTTATTTCTTACCGTCCCTACGTTACAGTAAATACTAAGTTCATGGGCTCCTAACTTATTTCTTACCGTCCCTACGTTACAGTAAATACTAAGTTCATGGGCTCCTAACTTATTTCTTACCGTCCCTACGTTACAGTAAATACTAAGTTCATGGGCTTCTAACTTATTTCTTACCGTCCCTACGTTACAGTAAATACTAAGTTCATGGGCTCCTAACTTATTTCTTACCGTCCCTACGTTACAGTAAATACTAAGTTCATGGGCTCCTAACTTATTTCTTACCGTCCCTACGTTACAGTAAATACTAAGTTCATGGGCTCCTAACTTATTTCTTACCGTCCCTACGTTACAGTAAATACTAAGTTCATGGGCTCCTAACTTATTTCTTACCGTCCCTACGTTACAGTAAATACTAAGTTCATGGGCTCCTAACTTATTTCTTACCGTCCCTACGTTACAGTAAATACTAAGTCGGGCTCAATATTTCGGCGTCTACGTTACAGTAATCTATCATGGGCTCAATTCTACCGTCCCTACGTTACAGTAAATACTAAGTTCATGGGCTCCTAACTTATTTCTTACCGTCCCTACGTTACAGTAAATACTAAGTTCATGGGCTTCTAACTTATTTCTTACCGTCCCTACGTTACAGTAAATACTAAGTTCATGGGCTTCTAACTTATTTCTTACCGTCCCTACGTTACAGTAAATACTAAGTTCATGGGCTCCTAACTTATTTCTTACCGTCCCTACGTTACAGTAAATACTAAGTTCATGGGCTCCTAACTTATTTCTTACCGTCCCTACGTTACAGTAAATACTAAGTTCATGGGCTCCTAACTTATTTCTTACCGT
The DNA here is from genome assembly GCA_020796225.1 of Arion vulgaris. Lineage (NCBI taxonomy): Eukaryota > Metazoa > Mollusca > Gastropoda > Stylommatophora > Arionidae > Arion > Arion vulgaris. Next base: position 46,120,936 of record CM036761.1, read on the forward strand.
CCCTACGTTACAGTAAATACTAAGTTCATGGACTCCTAACTTATTTCTTACCGTCCCTACGTTACAGTAAATACTAAGTTCATGGGCTTCTAACTTATTTCTTACCGTCCCTACGTTACAGTAAATACTATGTTCATGGGCTCCTAACTTATTTCTTACCGTCCTTACGTTACAGTAAATACTAAGTTCATGGGCTCCTAACTTATTTCTTACCGTCCCTACGTTACAGTAAATACTAAGTTCATGGGCTCCTAACTTATTTCTTACCGTCCCTACGTTACAGTAAATACTAAGTTCATGGGCTCCTAACTTATTTCTTACCGTCCCTACGTTACAGTAAATACTATGTTCATGGGCTCCTAACTTATTTCTTACCGTCCCTACGTTACAGTAAATACTAAGTTCATGGGCTCCTAACTTATTTCTTACCGTCCCTACGTTACAGTAAATACTAAGTTCATGGGCTCCTAACTTATTTCTTACCGTCCCTACGTTACAGTAAATACTAAGTTCATGGGCTTCTAACTTATTTCTTACCGTCCCTACGTTACAGTAAATACTAAGTTCATGGGCTTCTAACTTATTTCTTACCGTCCCTACGTTACAGTAAATACTAAGTTCATGGGCTTCTAACTTATTTCTTACCGTCCCTACGTTACAGTAAATACTAAGTTCATGGGCTCCTAACTTATTTCTTACCGTCCCTACGTTACAGTAAATACTAAGTGCAGGCTTTCCGAACCCATTACACACTGCAATACTGTTACAATTGGAAATAACAGAAGTCTGCTTCAGGATATGCGAACCAGAAATGACCAAATAGTAGAGCTGGTAACGTGCTGGATCACTGCAGACTGCTAAGAAAATAAGAATTGAAGATGGATGGTAATCCCGTTATTAATAATGCTTTACTTAAATCTGATGTGTCGGGTACATGATATGGAGACTTCCTCAAGTACATCAGCAGAACAAACCAGGTAATTATATTTCACCTCCCTACAGGAAGCTGCAGACTCAACATAATTACGGAAAGGAGTAAAGGAACCTTTCTTCATACCTCAAGGAATATTGGAAAATGCGGTGTTAGACAGATATTTTTTGTGGTCAACATCACGCAGAAACTCAACACACACTTACCTAAACTAGAATAAGTCAAACAGCCATCTGCCAGTGTCAACAGACGGATCCGACACCGGAGCATGTCTTGCGAGACTGTCCTATAATGGGCGAGCTGAACAGGAGCGTGTGGTCACACACAGTCGACCAGAAAAACGAAACTTTGTGGAAAACTGACAGACTTCAAGCTGCCTAGTTTGTGGTCCACAGTGAATTAAACGCATGACCAGAGATCAAGTGCATGCGATATATTTTCTCAGTCTGATGCACGTATCGAAATGACGCCAATTTAATGTTTTTTCTTTAAAATAACCTTCGATTTTGATGATTTTTGTAACTGCACAAATGTACGAATACTCTTTTATTTTGAAAATATAAACTAATTTAAAATAATGATATCAACTACAACAATCGACTACAGTTTTATTCTTCTAACTTTAAATTTTGCAAATTCGTTAATTCGTGATGTTACCAACAGACAGTGCACCTCAAAGAGCAATGCTGCTCCGATGCAATGGGTACAAAGAAAAAGGCCAACCACGCAAAAGATGGACCTCATGGATAACAGAAGCCACGAAAGAGACTATCTACGAAGCGCATACAAGGGCCCGTTTTAGAAATCTCTTCCTGACGCTGTGAGGCAAATAGGATTCGAGAAAGAAAGAAAGAAAGAAGAAAGAAAGATAGTTGATATCGTTATTTTAAAGCAGTTTATATTTTCATAAGAAAAACAGTGTTCCTATATTATGTGCAGTTTTAAAAAAACACCATCGAAGGTTATTAAAACATTTAAGGGGCGACATTTCGAAGACTTGCATCATACTGAGAAAATATACCACACGGCTCTAACGACATTTGTATTCCCTATGCATAGGGCCTATGGGATATCTGTACCCTAACCACATTCATACTGAGGGACAAAAAAGTGAACTTCTATAATGATGCAACCGGTGATTGGGCTCTTGCTCTTTGGCAGCGGTTCCCAGACTTTGCCTTACCGTGGATCCCTTTTAAGTACATTTTGCTGTCGAAGATCCCCAAAAGTTTCTATCAATGAAAACGGACAGGAATAAATTATCTGTATGTTACAACAGTAAACAATGTCTGTAGTTTAACAGTTTAATAAACAGCAAAGAAAAGCATTAGGACTATCTTTTTCTTTCTTTTGTCCTTCTCTGTTTTTTTGCCGCTAGATGTAGCAGGTTTAACTGATGATCGGTTTCTGAGATAATGCACGCTCGGTCGCTTGATATGTTGTGGTATTGTGGAGTTTTAAGATGTATGTAACTCCATCAACCCATCTTTTCTTGGTCTGCCCCTTCCTCTTGATGATTCCATTTTCAGGTTGTACGCTCTTGCAACTGGTGTATTCGGTTCATTCTGACCAAGTGGCCAAACCATTTGAGTCTCTGTTTTTCAATAAATCTAATAGCAGGTATTGTTCCGACTGTTCTTCTAATTTCCTCATTTCTTATATGGTCTCTCCTTGTTTTATTTACTGCTTTCCTCAGGCATCTCATTTCGCATGTGGTAATTTTCCTTTCTTGTTCTTTTGTCAGTGCCCATGTTTGGCACTGGTAGCACAGTGTTGGTATAAAGATTGCATTTATAATCTGTCTTTAGTCTCTACTGGAATTGCTGGGTGTTTCAAGATTGGGGTAAGCTGGTATGTAATGTTGTTGGCTTGCTGGATTCTAGTTTCGATCTCTCTGTCCAGTCTACTATCAGATGTAAAGATACTTCCAAGGTATTTGAATTCTCTCACCTGCTTTAGCTTTTGGTCATTTATTTGTATGTTGATATCTTTATGTTCTCTGCTTATAGTCATGACTTCTGTCTTTTGAATGTTGATCTTCATGTTGTATTTGAGGCAGCTATTGTTGAGTAAGTTTATGTGTTCTTGAAGCTGTTCAATATTATTATGGAATACACACTGGTCGTCAGCAAAGAGCAGTTCATTTTGTTGGTCTACGTCTCGTGATGTTTCGTGCGTCTCGTGATGTTTATATGCCTAATTAGGCCTAAAGTTAGGCTTACAATTTATTATTTTCTGTTTAAAATGTCAAAAATCATAATATTTCTTCAAGTGCTAGAGGACCCCCACCCCACGATCTCCGTACCTTGCCACGGTACTAAACAAAAATGTAGACTAATACCAGTAGACTAAATAAAAATGTAGACTAATACCAGTAGACTAAACAAAAATGTATACTAATACCAGTAGACTAAATAAAAATGTAGACTAATACCAGTAGACTAAATAAAAATGTATACTAATACCAGTAGACTAAATAAAAATGTAGACTAATACCAGTAGACTAAACAAAAATGTAGACTAATACCAGTATACTAAACAAAAATGTAGACTAATACCAGTAGACTAAACAAAAATGTAGACGAATACCAGTAGACTAAATAAAAATGTAGACTAATACCAGTAGACTAAATAAAAATGTATACTAATACCAGTAGACTAAATAAAAATGTAGACTAATACCAGTAGACTAAATAAAAATGTATACTAATACCAGTAGACTAAATAAAAATGTAGACTAATACCAGTAGACTAAATAAAAATGTAGACTAATACCAGTAGACTAAATAAAAATGTAGACTAATACCAGTATACTAAACAAAAATGTAGACTAATACCAGTAGACTAAACAAAAATGTAGACGAATACCAGTAGACTAAATAAAAATGTAGACTAATACCAGTAGACTAAATAAAAATGTATACTAATACGAGTAGACTAAATAAAAATGTAGACTAATACCAGTAGACTAAACAAAAATGTAGACTAATACCAGTAGACTAAACAAAAATGTAGACTAATACCAGTATACTAAACAAAAATGTAGACTAATACCAGTATACTAAACAAAAATGTAGACGAATACCAGTAGACTAAACAAAAATGTAGACTAATACCAGTATACTAAACAAAAATGTAGACTAATACCAGTATACTAAACAAAAATGTAGACGAATACCAGTAGACTAAACAAAAATGTAGACTAATACCAGTAGACTAAACAAAAATGTAGACGAATACCAGTAGACTAAACAAAAATGTAGACTAATACCAGTATACTAAACAAAAATGTAGACTAATACCAGTAGACTAAACAAAAATGTAGACGAATACCAGTAGACTAAACAAAAATGTAGACTAATACCAGTATACTAAACAAAAATGTAGACTAATACCAGTAGACTAAACAAAAATGTAGACTAATACCAGTATACTAAACAAAAATGTAGACTAATACCAGTATACTAAACAAAAATGTAGACGAATACCAGTAGACTAAACAAAAATGTAGACTAATACCAGTAGACTAAACAAAAATGTAGACGAATACCAGTAGACTAAACAAAAATGTAGACTAATACCAGTATACTAAACAAAAATGTAGACTAATACCAGTAGACTAAACAAAAATGTAGACTAATACCAGTAGACTAAACAAAAATGTAGACGAATACCAGTAGACTAAACAAAAATGTAGACTAATACCAGTAGACTAAACAAAAATGTTTCGTTGCTTGTTCAGATGTTATGGTATGAAATACCTACCTTAAGTGTTACATACATCTAATACTGATATGATATATGGACGTGAATCTTGAACAATGAATAGACAAGCATTAGCAAATCTGGAAGCCACGAATATGTGATTGTGCAGAAGAATATTAGGAATCCCATTAACTGCTTGAAACATTAATGTAGATGTACCTAGAGAGGTTAATTAGAAAGTAAACCTTCTGACAAACATCCTTAAGGAAGCGGTCAGCATGTTTTGGCCATTTAATATATAGATAGTTCTTTTTCTTCTTCTTCTAACGCTTCATATCGACAACTTGTTAAGCACTCTGTATGATTTGTATGTGATCTGAGCCTAAGAGCGATTGTAGGTTGTGTCAATTATGCGTCTACACGTAGGCCAGCACATCCGATTTCTGCGATGCTTTTTATTTACGAGGTTAGCTTTCCTAGGTCCTACATCAGTCGCCTCTTATGACATACCTTGTAGGTTGCAGTGGTACTATTCTTTGCACAACACGGCCCCAGCACCACACAGGCGAAGATAGTTAATAGAACACGTTGTGACAACGGGAAAAAGAAATGAAAAGAGAGATAGGGCAACTTCATGTAAAGAAGATAATGATTGGTTATTGTTATTGGTTACTAAACTGACGTCATTGCACTCCGGGCAAACCATAGGTGCTCAGTCTCCCCAACAGATATCGAAGAGTATGCATACTGATGGTTCCTGTGGCTCGCTGATTAAACACACCTCTCACTCTGCCTCTCAGGCATCCAGTTCGACTTGAACAAAGGGTAATTCCAAACTGCTTAAATCGCTTGATCGATTCAACATCAATTTTAGTGTCCTCATCCAACAGAGAGTCTCGAAGAGACCGAAGAATATCCCCTTATCCATCTTCAACTCCCCAACAATCGATGCTGTTGATGCAAGCCTGTCCGCTCTCTCATTACCGTAAACACCCGCATGCCCAGGACAGTATATCCACGTAAGCCGCTGGAGGTTAGAAACTTCTATAGACGACATCCACTCATACCGAAACCTGCCCTTCTGGATCTTGTGAAGCATCGACTGAGAGTCAGATACAACAACTGCCCCAGTAAATGAAGTCCCAGAAATCCAATGGAGGGCAGCAGTAACGGCCTCAACCTCCATCCTCATACTAGAAGTAGTTGTCCTGTATGCCCCACTTCGCTCTGCAACAACCCTACCATGCGCATTAGCCAAGAAACCCCAGCCGGATTTCTCACCACGTTGAACCGACCCATCGGTATATACAACAACATCATCATCCCTTGCATTATCTTCTATCAGCTGCTTAACTGCGAGATCAGCCTTCATGTTGCCCCAATCTCTACATTCTCTTCCAAGAGTAATGATAACGTTGAGATAGTTCATCATGCTTCCATCTGTTGGGATCCATTCTTCCCTTTTGGTAGAGTCGCAACCGTAGTCACCTGGCCAATCGTTCTCTCAGCCTGGGCCATCCACGACATGCCACGCTTGATTCTCGTGCCCTTAACATCATTAGTGTTCATGTGAAGTGGATGTCTCTTATCCGAAGTAACCCGCATATATGCCTTGGTTTGGGCGATTGCATGACGGGAGCGTAGTGACAGAAGGCCAAGCATATATCTCATCTTCACAATGGGGGTATCTCTAGTGCAGCCCAGAACTATACGCATGAAGTAATGAAGACATTACTTCAGATAATGAAAAGTCTAGTATCATCTCACGGAAGAGCGTTAACAACAGTGTTGAGTTAAAACGACGGAGACAAAAGACAGTGAGCAATCATGATTGTGAATGCAACAGAAACTGTTCCTGACGATGATGAAAGAATCAACATCTATTCACTGAGAGCGCCTATGTATGTGCTCGGTCATTTATCAACAAGCATAAAGAGTCAGTGGCATAGAGGTTCACAATAACGCATGCATTTTAAATGTTCATCTGGGGCCATAGGGGCAATGGAATAAGGTGAGAAAGCAGCGCATGTGAGCTGGCACTGACCAAGACCCTACTCCATCTTCACGTGATGCCCTGAACACATAGTACTACACTGTAGTGTGGCAAAGCGGGTAGAGATCGAAGGGGAGCTACCTAGGAGATTAGGGAGTAGCAGAAGCGCAGAGGAAAATGATATGAGGTTAATTTGTACAACAGACGAGCATAATCTCAGAGTAGCTGCGACTTTACGAATTTTATGACCAAAGTTCAAGATCGGTAGCCAACACATAAATCCTGCAAGTGTCCGAGATACTAGTTTCAGCAATTCGACCAAGAACTATCTGTAGTGTAAAGTCATGCTACTCAGATTCAGAATGGTTGATCGTAACAAAATTGATCGACCTTGGCAAACTGTTAATGGCTGATGGTTCGTACTGACACCTGCAAAGCAAAGCAGAGATATGCGACAATACAAAATAGTCTTGTCAACAATGCTGAAACAAACGTAGCATGGGAAAAAAATACTGAATTAAAACGATATGCGTCTAAATCGTATCTTGATGAAATTCAGTACTGATGTTGTATCCACATTTTTCTAATGTCTTCATTACTTTTCCTGATACTCTCAACTCTGCGTAGATACTTCATCTCTGTCACGGCTAGCTTTCAAAACATGACCAGAAATAGTAACAACCAATACATCTGGAGATAAAGAGATAAAATGATTCATGTCAGTGGAGAGCGACCTTTATACTTTATCAGGATTCTAGGAAGGTAAAGCGCTCAGCCATACAAAAATCTGAAACATAAAGGAAAAACTACCAGCAAAATATTATAATTAACAAAGTTGTGTGATTAATTATACAATATAGGTTAAGCACTCTTTCAGAAGTAAAAATTGAAATAATGAAATTGTTTTCTAACACTACGTGATACTTTTTTAAAAACCAATGCAAAATTCTTATCGGAAGTGGTATTTTAATCAAAAATGATGGCGTCGAGTGACAACGATGATCTGACCTTTGGTCTACCAGATTTATCAGGATTATCAGAGGCGGAGCGGATCCAAGTTATGGCAGTCATGCAGCGGGCGAAGGTAAGGGCTAGCTATTATCTTTGTTCCCACCTACTTTGTGCAGTTGACTTCGACTATGTAAATATACATCTAACCTTTGACATACTTGACTTAGCCACCGCCTCCTTCTCTCTGTGAACGAAAGTAATGATGATTTAACTTCTTCCAGTATTAAAACTACTAGTATTAAGTGTTCAACGTTCTCCAATAAACAGGTAATTTAGTATTCATTATTAAATATTATTTTATGTTTATTAGCTGTTGTTAATAATTAATAGAGTCGGCATCACCACACACCACAGTTGACTGAGTAGAGTTGTGAATTATTCTGAAATGTGAGTTGTTACAGTTGTCAGTTGTTCATTTCTGATCTCATCATCACGCCTCATCTCAGCAGCAGCTGATTCCTTCACTCACTAATCATTCACTAATGTCTAGTAGTTGGGCTAGTCTCTAGTAATTGACTCTGTTTCGCCCAGCGAAAGTCGAAGAATATGCAACAACATATTGATGGTTCCTGTGTTATTTTTTAATAGTTATTTTTGATAGTTGTGTTTACAATTTGAAATCAATTTCTTAAAGTTAAAGATAAAACTTTGGGACCTTCAATGGATACCTGATGCTAACAATTACTGAATTAAATCATATGTTTTGGTATCTGCTGTACCCAACTTTACCACAATTGATGGTATTATAATAATAAGAGATATAGATTGAACCATCGCAGGAGCCCACCTTCCCAGCGTGTTCGTAGCGCATTGGACTGTGGGTGACAAGCCCTCTGTGAGTATGGGTTCAATTCTGTGGACTGGTAGAAAAAGCCACAGATTCTCCAGATTTATGGTGTTCGTGGCACCGAACCGAAGGGTTACAATGTCCATGGCACCAAGCCGAAGAGCTGGAAAAAGCTCAAGTGCTTCTGGATCGGAAAAAAAAAAAAAAACATCGCAGATTGTGGATACTTTACAGTTTATAATGTACTGTAAATTGCACAGATTGTGCAGCTACTATGAAAATGCATACTACTTTAAAATGTTTATGTACATATGTCAAGTGGTATCACAAGATAACGAACTCTGAAGTACTGAAACATGCTAACTTGCTATGTAGTATGGGAATGCTCAGCAGTAGGAGTATAAGATTTCTTGGACATAGGAGAAGAATGAATAATAGCTGTATACCCCAGCAGGTGCTGTTCTGTAAACTTTTGGAAAATAAGTGGCTCCTAGCCAGACCACTGCTCAAATATAAGCATATCTGTAAGGCTTCAATGAAGGACTTTCTGTAGGTTCTAACTAGTGGGAAAAACTAGCATGTGACTGAGCTATATAAAATACAGCATTACACAAAGGGGCAGAATCTTTTGAAGAAATACTTAGGGATGAGCTTGAAAGCAAAAGAAACAAGGTCAAATGCAGAAGTTGTCATAGCTACAGTTTCCAAAATGACCACCTGTAAAGACAAAAAAGGGTATCTCTAATCTTTCTACGCTCATTTTACCCAAATGACGTTCGCTTGTATATTTTCTTTCTCCACTCCTCAGACAGCTCAGGTAGGCATGTCAGAGCTTAAACCCCATTTCAATCAGATGGTTCCAGGTCTCTGATTCTGTTTTCGCAACAGATGACGTTTATGATGTCCATCTTTGTTCATACTTCTCACATTTGCAATGGATCTAATCTAATTTACCTGCTCTTTTATTTCCCTTTACCCCTATATGTTCCAAGTTTGTAAAGCCAATACAGTTTCTTGTGGCTGGACTGCTGAATGCTGTTTACCTATTCAGTATAAAGCTTGCCTCTATCGATCCTCTTAAGTATATTTACCAAGTATGTTACTATCATTAAATGAGCCACTTTTTTGTTCTACCAGTCATCACCCAAGAGGCAGTAGCTATCTCTTTTTGTCATGAAGTGGTTATATTGAAGGGTGTAGAGGTTACCCTTCAAGATTGCCAAAGACTAGTATATTTGTAAATCTTTCCTAGAATATTTAATGTAATCCTGACTGACTAATTTGTACAGAGTATCTAGCTGTGGTTTTTCATGATTGTTGGGGGATACAGTATGTTTCCATAGTACATTTATTTGGGGATCTCTATGGCAAAGTGAATTAAGACATTTGCCTGTCATACTGAAGATTTTGGGTTTGAGTCTAGACCGAGTCGTATCTGTATTATATTCTTGAGATCCTTAGGATTGTTGGTGGAGTTTGTGCTGTGTGAAACATTCTTGGAAGATGGCATGGTGTTATTGGGGAAACCCGGTGCAATGAAGTCAATCTATCACCTTTAGTCCCTTTTAATACAATATTACTCTGCCATATTTGACCTCAGTTAATGAACTGATGTATCGTATAGATTAGTACTGTTCAAAGTTTGTATATTTTGAGGTATATCTGATGACTGGAGGCATGGGCTGCCCAGTGAGGCATTGCAATAATAATACTAACAATCTTATCTAATTTTTTTCGCCCTTGAAGTGTCGCAATGAAGTATAGATTGTGCAGGATGGGCACTCTTATGTACATTACATATAAAGATGTTCAGGGACTCTGTTATTCCATCAGTTCAGCGCTTGCATGGCATCCTCTTCCCCCAATTTCCATTTACGCTTGTGCATCATTACCTGTTGTGGTATACTATTTGAAGGCTGTCGTGTTATTTGAGTGAAGCATTTGATCTGCTGCCTCTGATGAATTCTGTTGTTGCTTTTACACCCACTTTTGAATCTGATTGTATCCAGAATAATAATAATAATACAGTACCATTAATAACAAATAGTAACATATGAAAACTAATCTTGGCTAATCGCTTAATTTAAAAAATATTGTACCTAATCATTAGTTTAAAATGTGACATATATCTGCTGTACATTGAGGAAATTCTTGTTTTCAGTGGAAATTCACAAGATATTTATTATTTCACTTTTCAAAGTTTGAGAAGAAATGTCGTTTTACATTTTTTAGGTCGCTAATATATACGCTACTATTACACAGTAAACGCAGAGATGCTTTTGTATTCAATCATATAATACTGATCCTCCCATTCAAAGTTAATGTAGTTATGTTACCATTTAGACATCCTTTTTAAATGACACATGATACTAATTAATAATTGTTCCAAACCTTTTGTAGTTAGTACAGACTAAGTTATAATATCAATTTAGAACAATAGATAATATCTGTGATAAATAAAGAATACTCTGAAACTGCCTGCTTCCACTCCATGGAAGAGACATCACATGGTGGCAGATCTCTCAAAGTAGAGTCAACACAAATGTGTTATTTTTTCCAATGATGATGTGGTATATTAGTGCTTTCTTTAGTTAATAAAAAATCCAAAGTTGGAGTTAGGGTGCAACATTATTCTTGCCAAAGAAAACAAGACTGCAAAATAGGGGAAGACCATAGTCATGTGAGGTTGCCAAAAAAATTCAAACATGCTTTTTATTCATAAATTATTTTATGCAATTAAAATTTTGATTAAAGTTATAACCAGATGGGTAAAATAAGTTGCAGGAAATGTGTAACACGATCAACAAACGCTATTGTAGAAAGTAAGGTGTTCTAATTATTTGTTTGAAGAGCTTTACTCCTTTGTTGATAACATTTAATGTTGTTACTGCTTTGACAATTTCACAGCTCTCAAATGTATAATAATTGTTGAAGAAATTAATATAAAATAGGTAATGTAACAGTCTTCTTTCTTTTGTCCTCACACTGCCACTGGGTTGTTGCTCCGTTTCATTATTTTCTGTTTTTGTCTTGCTCTGCTCTAGCGGCTTAGGTGATAGTTATTTTTGCTTTTGACAGGATTCTGATATGCAATCTAATCATCTTTTTCATGGTCTTCTTCTTGCATTTTTCCTGATGTTCTGTTGTAGAAGACTGTATACAATGGAGTTTGGTTGCATTCTTATTAAATATAACAGTAAAGCATATAAATAGCATAGTAATATGAGGAAAAATAATAAGAGAGGTCAGTGGGGCCTACGCAACAGCCACAAGTAGTTTGATAATGGAGGTTCGGGTGGTTACGGAGGAGGTGAAATGATTGGCATCTCACAACTACTATCATGTTTTCATACTCAGTGAATCCATGAGCATGATTCGTAAAGTCAAATCAGGAAAGGTGAGACGCAACTGGGTGGAGGTACCGGTACAGACAGTGAACATAGAAATCAACTTCAGTTTTGTCCCTGGGCACACAGGAGGTAGGGGTAATGAACGAACTGATAGATTGGCTGGCTTGGCTACAATATCAGAAGGAGCCGCCACGGATCGAAATGACATTCTTCACGCATTGAGAGAGTCTGTCCGAACAGAGGAGTTTTAGGGCTGTGAATCCCAGTCACTGACCAGATTGAGAGCGATGGGTGTCCATATTGGTGCAGCTCAAAAAGAACGACATACTAAATATGCAAAGAGATTGATTAATCAACATCGAACTGATGTGTTGGGCTACTGAATTTGTGGAGATCAAGCACCTATGGAACATGTCCGAGTGCTATGATGATAGTCCTCATATAACTAAGTAATACGCATGCTAGATTAAACAGCTTAACTAGATTGTGGGATTTCACTGAAGAATTAGTTTTAACTTCAAATATCTGCACATACTATTTAATTAAAATTTTTCTAAAACTATTTTAAAATGAACTTATTTATAAATCAAAGCTAAACTGATTCTCCTTATCAAAGTTTTTGGTATGAAAATACAATGTTGTGTTCCTGTGCAACAAATATTAGAATGATAAAAAATATTAATTGAAATTGTCAGAGATACAAATCTTCATACTTACATGCAAGGCTTTGAAACAATGGTGTCTCCATGTAATCTGTCCTTATATAAGTTAAATTTTATGAATACAAGATAATTTAAGTAAATTTGATGAATATTATGGTTTACATAATTTAGCTCTAAATGTTAGCAAACTGTTTTGTAAGTAAATTTCACTGAAAACTTCAAACTGAAGATTTATTAAAACAAATTCATGCTCTAATATATAATTTCATTTGCAGAAATTATAGCAATATTTAAGAATAAAAGACTAAACTGCATAAATTGAATAATAGTTTCCTAATATATCAATCTATATAATCTCTTTCTCCAAGGTAGATCTGTAGTTTGTTCTGAATCCTTTCTTTGGGTGCAATGCCTTGATCCTTGCTGGTGGCAACGTGACCTCTCTGTGAACATGCCTGGGCAGACACTTTTGAGTATCTATTACTTAAATTCATTAATAATCGAGTATTAAAAATCACACTTCTGGTGTCATCCAGAAGCATCACTATCTGTCACCTATGGCTATCACATCTTTTTACACCAAGCCTTTCCTCTCGAGGCTCCCCGCAGTGTAGAAGCTGGAGTCTGGCTGAAAAATCAAAACCATTTCTAGACTCTGAATCAGTTAAAACATTTTTTTAATCAAATGTGAAACACTTTGGAAACAAAATTAAATCTCGGCTAGTTAATTTAGTAAAAAGCTTATTATAATGAATTTATTTAGAGTTTCGTTAGTCTTCCTTTTCTAAAACTTACTCCATTGATAAAATACAATAGGAGTGAAAAATGTAATAAACTCAATTGTCAAAGTAGCTTATGTATGTTTTTTTTAAAGTATGCGTGGGACATAGATAGAAATAATGCCATACAGTGTGCATGAGTGACTGAATCAGTTAATTTAATGTGGGATGTAGACAACCTAGTCTCCTTCTACATCATCTTAAAACATCTCCATACCTTCATAAGATCTTCATCTCACCAAACTACTCATCATAAACTTTTGACGATTTTAAGGAGTCAAACTACTGCTACATCTCCCTTATCGCAGAGGTTTCTGGAATATGAAGGATCAGCTGTCCCCTTTCCTGCAAAACAAAATATTGCAGAGAAAATGATAGAAAATATATTAATGGACATATGTGTACACAGACGGATCACTATACATATTTCTTTCATACCATTATACGTTGCTTAAGGCTTTTGCAAGCAATTTCTCTATACCACTCTGTCCTTGGCAACTGGTTAAATCTTTTCTATGGAATTGAGCTTGATATTTCTCACCTCTGTAAAGTTTGTTTCATGGTTTCAATGAGAACTTCCACATTATATTAGCTCCTAGAATATGACAGGCTGCTTGGCAAATTGTTTGTACAGTACCAATTTCACTGCAAGACACCTCACACACAGACATGATTTATTAAAAACAATTACTTAGCGGATCCAATATTTGTATACATTTCTTTGCAGAATACAGCAAGTGAATTTAGAAAATAGAGCTTTGAACTCTGCATATATTGATTTATGAAATAGTTCTTTGGTGTTCCATTAATAATTGTATTCTAAATCATCATCGTCACCATTGGCCTCTTTGTCTCAGGACACAATAGGTTTTGCATCATGTAGTTTGTTCTGCGCTGGATCACAACATTTCTTGTGGCTGTAATGGCCTTGTTCTCCATGTTGGCTTGGTCAACGAAGTGACCTCTCTGTGACACATGCCTGGGCAGACATTATGGAGTATATGAGTTGCCCAAGCTTCAACTACCCCCTCTCAACTTCACTGATAGAATCCAGAGGAGTGCAAGCATGATGCCTTGTATCAGTTTGGTTGCTCGAGCTGCCAGTAAGGCATCACATGATGCCTGTCCCACCTTTGGGGCTCCACTCCGGATTTTCTGTTTGGGTTTACACCCATAGCCTTTGCCTCTCCCGAGGCTCCCACAAGGCAGTGGGGCTATTTGCTCATAGCTGGGAGTCTGGTTCTTGGATATAAAAAAATCAATATCACATGTCTGGGGGCCAGACCTCCACCTAGAAAATAACAGCACTTAAAAACATGGTTTTATTGTGCGGATACTAAAAATTAATGAAACATTCTTCTCATGGTTCTAATACCAAAATTTTGTAAATCCATCACAACAGAGCTAGTTAATTTGAGTAAATAGAGCTTATTATAATAGAAATATATATACATGATAGAGAGTTTTGCTACTTGTTATCTATTTATCAATGAAATCAATTCTACTCATTGCAACAAGATGCAGGATAGGGTGAGTATAACATATGTATATGTCAACTAATTGTTGGCAAAGTTAGCTTATGTATGTTATTGTATGAGTTCACAATGTAGTGCAGTAGATGTGTATATGTATACAATAATGCCATATAGTTGTGCATGAGATTGTAACGTATCTTTTATTTATCATGCATGATTGTGTACACAATCTCATTTTAGATTGCATTCACCATTCTAACATCCCCCATCATTCACCATTCTAACATCTCCCATCCTTCATATATATCCCTTCATTCACCATTCTAACATCTCCCATCCTTCATATATATCCCTTCATTCACCATTCTAACATCTCCCATCATTCACCATTCTAACATCTCCCATCATTCACCATTCTAACATCTCCCATCATTCACAATTCTAACATCTCCCATCATTCACCATTCTAACATCACCCATCATTCACCATTCTAATTAATACCTCCCATCATTCACAATTATAACATCTATCATTAACCATTCTACTATATCCCATCATTCACCATTCAAACATCTTCCATCATTCACCATTTAAACATATATCATTCACCATTCTACTATATCCCACCATTCACCATTCTAACATCTCCCATCATTCACCATTCAAACATCTTCCATCATTCACCATTCAAACATCTTCCATCATTCACCATTCAAACATCTCCCATCATTCACCATTCAAACATCTTCCATCATTCACCATTTAAACATCTATCATTCACCATTCAAACATCTCCCATCATTCACCATTTAAACATCTTCCATCATTCACCATTCTACTATATCCCACCATTCACCATTCTAACATCTCCCATCATTCACCATTCAAACATCTTCCATCATTCACCATTCAAACATCTTCCATCATTCACCATTCAAACATCTCCCATCATTCACCATTTAAACATCTTCCATCATTCACCATTCTACTATATCCCATCATTCACCATTCAAACATCTCCCATCATTCACCATCCAAACATCTCCCATCATTCACCATTCAAACATCTCCCATCATTCACCATTCAAACATCTCCCATCATTCACCATTCAAACATCTCCCATCATTCACCATTCAAACATCTCCCATCATTCACCTAATTCTAACATCTCCCATCATTCACCTAATTCTAACATCTCCCATCATTCACCTAATTCTAACATCCCCAAAGATGTCTTTTATCATTCTAAAATCACCTTTGACATTTCATCCACCATTCTGACATCTACCTTTATTGAGCATTTATTATATTTTATATTTATTTGTCATTGCTGTTTGGATGTAGTAGTCAGTTATAATATGAAATTATAAAATTATGTCATATCATAGTTATATAGTACCTATTTTACTATTGTCATCTTTCTGTGCCTCTACTGTGTCTTCTGTGTCTTTGTGTGTAGTTAACTAGACAAAAAGATATTGGGGGTGGGAGGTCTCTCTGTGACAAATTTTTAGGCAGCTTGCCTTGTGGTCTGAAGGTCGGAGGTTCAAACACAAGGTTTGGTTTGTAATTTCATTTTTTTCTCGGAGACTGCTTAATGTTGTTGCTGGAGCTACGCAGTTCGGGCTTTGTGCAATGCTCTTGGCAGGTGAAATGCCATTTCTGCAGAGAGGGACTGGGTGGTATGGGGAAACCCAGTGCAATGAAGTCAATCTTTCACCTTTAGACCGTTTGCTTATACTAGACAAAAAAACCATTAAACATATTTCCTTGTTAAATACATTCTCTTTTTTCTGTTTATGTACACTGTACATTTTAGTGTATTGCTTTGTAGATAGTCAATATCATTACTTCTTCCTCTTCTTCTTTTGTGTTCATTCTTTACGAGCAATTTTAATCACTCTTTGTGATATGTTTGATCTTTGCCAAGAATGTGTGCACATTAGTTGGTAGGCCCCTACACATAGACTTCTACATATTTAGGACACATGCATCCGATTTCATCCAAACCTCCTTAGTCGCCTCTTACGACATGCGTGACAGGTAACAGTGGTTCTATTCTTTACACCCCAAATTTGGGCCCGGTAACCACTCGGCGAAATATCATTACAAAACTCTATAACAGTTGATTTATCATTGAATAACATTCAACCATAACAGTTAATATATCTATGGCTGCATTAAACTATAACATTTCAATTCTTCTATATTGTAATTACGTAAAACTATAACATTTCAATTCTTCTATATTGTAATTACGTAAAACTATAACATTTCAATTCTTCTATATTGTTCATTATGTAAAACTATAACATTTCAATTCTTCTAGAATGTCATTACGTAAAACTATAACATTTGATTTCTTCGAGAATGTCATTACGTAAAACTATAACATTTGATTTCTTCGAGAATGTCATTACGTAAAACTATAACATTTGATTTCTTCGAGAATGTCATTATGTAAAACTATAACATTTGGTGTCTTCGAGAATGTCATTACATAAAACTATAACATTTGATTTCTTCTAGAATGTCATTACATAAAACTATAACATTTGATTTCTTTTAGAATGTCATTACATAAAACTATATCATTTGGTTTCCTCTATTAGATTGTCAAGCATGCTACATTGCTGACATGCTTCTCAGATGTTATATTGCGATATTGATGTTGTGTCCACTATGTTTCTCTGATACCTTATATTACCTTATTGATGTTGTGTCCACTATGTTTCTCTGATACCTTATATTACCTTATTGATGTTGTGTCCACTATGTTTCTCTGATACCTTATATTACCTTATTGATGTTGTGTCCACTATGTTTCTCTGATACCTTATATTACCTTATTGATGTTGTGTCCATGTTTCTTGATACCTTATATTACTTTATTGATGTTGTGTCCACTATTTCTCTGATACCTTATATTACTTTATTGATGTTGTGTCCACTATGTTTCTCTGATACCTTATATTGCCTTATTGATGTTGTGTCCACTATGTTTCTCTGATACCTTATATTGCCTTATTGATGTTGTGTCCACTGTTTCTCTGATACCTTATATTACCTTATTGATGTTGTGTCCACTATGTTTCTCTGATACCTTATATTGCCTTATTGATGTTGTGTCCACTGTTTCTCTGATACCTTATATTACCTTATTGATGTTGTCCATGTTTCTCTGATACCTTATATTACCTTATTGATGTTGTGTCCACTGTTTCTCTGATACCTTATATTACTTTATTGATGTTGTGTCCACTGTTTCTCTGATACCTTATATTACTTTATTGATGTTGTGTCCACTGTTTCTCTGATACCTTATATTACTTTATTGATGTTGTGTCCACTATGTTTCTCTGATACCTTATATTACTTTATTGATGTTGTGTCCACTATGTTTCTCTGATACCTTATATTACCTTATTGATGTTGTGTCCACTATGTTTCTCTGATACCTTATATTACTTTATTGATGTTGTGTCCACTGTTTCTCTGATACCTTATATTACCTTATTGATGTTGTGTCCACTGTTTCTCTGATACCTTATATTACCTTATTGATGTTTTTCCACTGTTTCTCTGATACCTTATATTACCTTATTGATGTTGTGTTCACTATGTTTCTCTGATACCTTATATTGCCTTATTGATGTTGTGTCCACTGTTTCTCTGATACCTTATATTACCTTATTGATGTTGTGTCCACTATGTTTCTCTGATACCTTATATTACCTTATTGATGTTGTGTCCACTATATTTCTCTGATACCTTATATTACTTTATTGATGTTGTGTCCACTGTTTCTCTGATACCTTATATTACCTTATTGATGTTGTGTCCACTGTTTCTCTGATACCTTATATTACTTTATTGATGTTGTGTCCACTATATTTCTCTGATACCTTATATTACTTTATTGATGTTGTGTCCACTATATTTCTCTGATACCTTATATTGCCTTATTGATGTTGTGTCCACTGTTTCTCTGATACCTTATATTACCTTATTGATGTTGTGTCCACTATGTTTCTCTGATACCTTATATTACCTTATTGATGTTGTGTCCACTGTTTCTCTGATACCTTATATTACCTTATTGATGTTGTGTCCACTGTTTCTCTGATACCTTATATTACCTTATTGATGTTGTGTCCACTATATTTCTCTGATACCTTATATTACTTTATTGATGTTGTGTCCACTGTTTCTCTGATACCTTATATTACTTTATTGATGTTGTGTCCACTATATTTCTCTGATACCTTATATTACCTTATTGATGTTGTGTCCACTATATTTCTCTGATACCTTATACTGCCATATGTCCACTATATTTCTCTGATACCGTATATTACTTTATTGATGTTATGTTCTATATAAAACACACTTGAAGCTACTAAACATCACTGAATGGAGCTGTATAGTATTAATTAGTGCTGTCAACGAGACGCTAGTTCTGAATGTCAATATAATATGTTATTGGATAATTACGTTAAGTGGGAATTGATTTGTGGGTTGACTTGCTAAGCTTGACTCTCTTCGTTAATAGTCGTTGTTTAATTTGATTTTGTTGGTGAGTAGTCACTGTTAAATTTGACCGTGTTCACTGATAATCATTTCTAAACTTGACTGTATTTGTTAAGCAATTTCTGACTTTCACTGTGATTGTTAAGCCATTTGTGAACTTGATTGTGTTTGTTAAGCCATTTCTAAACTTGACTGTGTTGGTTATGCCATTTCTAACCTTGACTGTTTCTTACGCTATTTCTGAACTTGACTGTGTTTGTTAAACCATTTCTGAACTTGACTGTGTTTATTAAGCTATTTCTGAACTTGACTGTGTTGGTTAAGCTATTTCTGACTTTCAGTGTTTGTTACGCTATTTCTGAACTTGACTGTGTTTGTTAAGCTATTTCTGAACTTGACTGTGTTGGTTAAGCTATTTCTGACTTTCAGTGTTTGTTACGCTATTTCTGAACTTGGCTGTGTTTGTTAAACCATTTCTACACTTCACTGTGCTGGTTAAGCCATTTCTAAACTTGACTGTGTTGGTTATGCCATTTCTAACCTTGACTGTTTGTTACGCTATTTCTGAACTTGACTGTGTTTGTTAAACCATTTCTACACTTGACTGTGTTTGGTTAAACCACTTCTAAACTTGACTGTGTTGGTTATGCCATTTCTAACCTTGACTGTTATGCTATTTCTGAACTTGACTGTGCTTGTTAAGCCATTTCTGAACTTGACTGTGTTTGGTTGATAATCACATTTGACATGAAGAGAAAGCTTACTATTGGTGAGATAGATTTCTACACCTGTCATTGAACTCAGAAACTTAGAACACATCCGTTAAAACTGTTGCATCAACAAGGAAAAAATAAGATCTACCATGACCGTCCAACATCCTAATCCGAGGGAATTTTATGGATGACCTGAAGTGAATCATACAGTATATTTAATCCACTTGTGATATGATTACTGGCAGAAGTAGTGAATCATACAGTACATTTAATCTACTGGTCGCCCGAGTGGTTACCGGGGCCCAAATTTAGGGTGTGAAAAATAGAACCACTGTTACCTACCACACATGTCGTAAGATGCGACTAAGGAGGTTTGGCTGAAATCGGATGCACATGTCCTAAACGTGTAAAGTCTATGCGTTTAGGGGCCTACAAACCAATGTGCAACGTATAAACGTTCTTGGCAAAGATCAAACATATCACAAAGAGTGATTAAAGTTGGTCGTAAAGAACGAACGCAAAGAAGAAGGAGATCTACTGGTGATACGATCTGGGGATTAACAGAAGAAGTGAATCATACAGTACGTCTAATCTGTTTGTGACGTGTTCTGAATACACTAGAACAATGGTTCTCAATCTTCCTAATGCCGCTACCCTTTCACACAGTTCCTCATGTTGTGGTGACCCCCAACAATAAAATTGCTACTTGTCTACAATTTCACCGCAGGAAAAGGAAACCTCGCTGACCTAAGTTAAGTGACGTCAGTCCGCCATCAGTGTTTGCGGACGTGGAGAACCGGGTTCAAAGGTCACGGATGTGGTGTTTATTGTGTATTTTGTATGTAAATAAGCAGTGTTTTAATTGATTTGGGAGCCCTGAAAAGGACTGTATGTGGGAATGTGAGGTGGAAGGAGGCAGGATGGGACTAGGAGTGTTACTGTGGGGCCAGAAACTTATGGTATCAGCAATAATAGCTACGAAGGTGTCTAAATTTCTGGATTTAGTCCGGCGACGCCACATAAACTCACTCAGGGAATGACGGGATTTTACGTCAATAACATAAATAATGGGGAACCTCTGCGCTATATTTAGAACAATGCTCGCAAACATTCTATATTTAGAATGACCCAGTTTTTGCGGTGAAATTGTAGACAAGTACAGAGCCAACTATAAACTACTGGGCCTTCGGGCTCAGGTAAGAATTTTGGGAAATCAGACCCCAACTACACCACGTGACCTCGCATTCCAGTATTGGTGTATATATACGAATTCATTTTAAAATCAACACACAATACTAACTCGAAGTTATATTATGCAACAAGTTAAGTTTAACAATAAGGAATATCAATATTATAAATATTTTTCACCAATAAATAACCATAGACACACAGAATTGAGTAAAATTGCAAAAAAGCTTGCAGTGTTCTATCAAACATATGTAATTTCCAGATCCCTTTTCTTATCTAGGTCACGGAATACCCGGCCAGTTGTCTGGCCTGTGCTAGAAACCTGGCTGTGACAAGTATCATCAAATTATATAACAATATTTATTTATAATTATGATAAATATGTGTTTTCCGTTGGTCTTAGGCGACCCCTGTGAAATGGTCGTTCCGCCCTCAAAGGGGTCACGACCCACCGTTTGAGAGCCATGCACTAGAAGAACAATGGTTAAGAACAGTGAATCAAATATGTAGTAGTAGTACGTACTGGTATCATGTTGTATACATAGCAATCATTGATTGAAATGTATATGTTCATATAACAACATATGTATAGTACACACGTAAATATTTCATAGTGGTGTGCACTGTGACTATCGATTGTTTACCAACACAATGGCAGATCTTAAACCTATGTGATAATGGAAGTTCTTTTAGGAACGTAGTCATGGATGGACGTGCTCAAACGAACATAGCTACTATTATATTTAATATGCAAGTCGTCGTGATTGTGTCCATGCTAACGTAGTTGAGGTTGTACTCAGATACACGTATTCGTGAATGTGCGCACGAACGTAGTTGTTATTGTACCACTGTCCACTGGAACGTAGTTGTTATTGTACCAATGTGCACATAGTCATCAATGTGCACACGAATGCAGTTGCTAGTCCACTCATATACCACTCATAACATAGTCTTGAATGAAAATTCTAATGTTAATGAATTCTCTATTGTGTACACACCATTTTCTGCACAAGATATTTACCATCCATCATTCACAAGGCTCATAGAGATATCCAGGAAAAGATCTGCCGCCTTAACCAATATAGTGAGATGGTTGGGCTGAAAATAAATCAGAAGAAAACTGAAGTAATGACTCTGAACATAGCAACCCCAGCACCAGTCAAACTAGAAGGTAAAACCCTCCGAGATACAACTGCTTTCACATACCTTGGAAGTGTTATTAGCAATGAAGGAGGCGCTGGATCTGACATTAAAAACAGACTGAGTAAGGCACGAAGTGCATTCATGACCCTTCAGACCGCCTGGAAATCTGCCCAATACAGCATCAGAACCAAGACTAGTATCTACAACAGCTGTGTGCTGTCAACATTGCTGTACGGATCGGAATGCTGGAGAATGACAGAACAGGATATGTCCAGACTCTCCGCCTTTCATACAACTTGTCTGCGAAAAATCTTTCGCGTGTACTGGCCGACTACTATCTCGAATCAAGAATTGCTTGCACGATGCCAACAAGAGAATATGGACACTATCATCCGAAGACGACGCTGGAGATGGATTGGACATGTGATGCGCATGGAGACTGGCTCCGACACGAAAACTGCACTGAGATGGACGCCAGAGGGTAGGCGAAAGCGTGGAAGACCCAAGACGACCTGGAGGAGAACGATAGAGCAAAAGCTGAAGGAAATGAATCATAGCTGGAACACAATACAGAGGAAGGCCATGAACAGGGAAGAATGGTGTACGTTTGTTGCTGCCTAAACGCCAAGGTCGTAACAGGCTAAAGAGATTCACAAGGCAACACATGCGATACACCCACCCGGCACTTATTTACAACCTATAAGGCGTCACAATTAAACAATTAACGTGATTGTGAGATAATTAGAAGGCCCTGGTATGCAGTAAATAGAATCGCCCCTGCTTGTGTTAGTCAGATAGAAAATCAAGAAAAATAACATGAACGATAACTGCGATCAGTTGATGTATTTCAGTTGCCTGCCCTTGTATGTTGTTCTCAGTTAACTGATTAGAAATGGGAATGAGGGATGGTTACACATAAGTGTAACATGTGATGTTCATTGAACGTACATATTTCATCGTCTCTTGTTGTGTTGGGTTTTTACTATTGAGCGTAGTGGTGATATATACATAAAGACCGTTTTACAAATGTTACCAAAGGAAATAAGTAAATAAGATTAGAACGGCCGACGTTTCGATCGATGGGTCTTTATCAAGGAACAGTAACACAAAGTGCGACTCAAGAAATTAACTACTCAATTAACAAATAAATAAAATAGTGAACATATAATAAACAATGAGAAATATAAAGTAGTTTCCTGATTGATAAACCGACTAAGCTGGGCTGAGTATACTTATATCGTACCGTTATACGTTACATAGGGCCTGCAAGTAATTTCTCCATACCGCTTGGTCTTGGGCTGAATATAGTAACACATAAAAAGGAACCCGTATTCAAACCATGGGGTATATTATGGAGTTTGGCCCGTATTTTTCTTTAAGCTTATGTCACACGATAGGGTCAGCATCACACTGGCCATTTTTTATTTCCTAATTTTTCTCCTGTGTCTAATTGAGGCTGGGTCGACCTGAGATCCTTTACGGTACCAACAAATTATCTTTCTCTGGGGAATTGACTTCGGAACTACGCACCTACAATGTAAGTGCACTAACCACAACACTATCGCGGCTCTTATGACATTACATAGTTGGCAAGAAATGATTCAAGCAAATCAAACGTGAAGCCACACAACTTATACCACGCATGCCTTGATTGGTCGATATTTAATTGTGACGTTACAACTAGTATCACACGGGCCCTGATTGGCCAATACATAACTGTGAGGTCACAACTAGTACCACACGGGCCCCTGATTGGCTGATATATAATTGTGACGTGGCACTAGCACTGACTAATCACGAGACACATTTTCTAATAGGTCGTTAGACCAGTGTTTCTCAAAACATGGCGTTTCAAGATGTCTGCAGGGTGTTCTGATGGGTCGTTACAATCGGTGTTTGCTTCTTCCATACATATTTGCAAGAAACAATATGAAACAATTACATAAAAAATACCATCATATAGCACTATAGTTTTTATTTGCCCAAAGTCCTATTCTGTTTCAAGTGGAGCGACCACAATATTTTTCCTGAGATTCCGATCTTAATGTTGGTGAGATCGAATTCCTAGTCATATCGAAAACGAACGATAAAAAGTAACCTTGGCAGTCTAGGTGGCCCACTTACACCAGCGTCCAAGACAAACTGTATGGCGTGGCTGATGATCTGAGGCAGACGGCTGCCTTTATTAGAGAATCAGAAATCCCAATCTAGTGAGAACGCAGAAGAAGAAGAAGAAACATTGGCAGTCTAACATCGATAAGTGTAAGCTGCAAAGCCACTGCCAAGGCAAAATTCATTTCAAATATTAAAATAAAATTTCTTACAAAAATGTCACTATCTTCAAGTTTACTTAGGAGTCCTCGTCAGTGCTACGTAGTTTGTGCACTACTGTTGAGATCTTTCTGTTTAAGAAAAAATCGAGACACATGGTTATTAACTGAAGTGCAATGCTAATAGTCCTATCAATTTGTATCATTATCTTCCTTCCATATGCCATATTTCTACTAGACTCTGTTATACTTTTCTCTCTCTCTCTCTCTCTCTCTCTCTCACACACACACACACACACAACTACCACGCACTTTCTCCATGATCGCACATCCTATATAACAAGTCCATGGTCTCCTATATTCATTAGAACGAAGTCTCAGAAAAGCTCTTCTCGCAGACAATATTGATTTCTCTACTTGTAAGCAATGTTGACTTAACATCGTCTCTCCAGATCAAGATGCAGTTGTTATTACCAGGATAGTGATGCTGATGTTCTTGTTGCTGTCCAAAGCTTGCTTAATATTTAGCATAATTTGTCCATGCGTCATAACCTCTATGTACGCTACGTTATCCTTTCCCGTCCGTATTTTTCCGTCTCAGCGCCACATCTTCGGTTTATCTCTGTTACCAATTCTCGAAATATTATCTTTGTTGACACTTTCTCTTAGTATCTAATTCACCGTCTGTTTGTTCTGTCTATCCATTAAATGTGGGCGTCTATAGTTTAACCCTTAAACGTTCGACTATTAAGAATATCTCATTTATAAATACGAAAATGCATAACTTATTAACTGGACGTTTTTGTGTATTAGTTATGCATTTAAATGCATATAATATTTGTTAACTCATGCAATACATATGATAATTTCATAAATAATATTTATTAAAAATTATATATCTTTAAGATGTAAAATATCTTTGATTAAAGAGTTAGGAAGGAATCGATCACAACCTAAGTGTACATAGTTCAAACTCCGCGGCGGCAGTTTGAAAGCAAATTTATTCCCATGATAGCGAACAGTAAAAATAGACCCCACCGTTCAAAAAGCAATGGCAAACTACTGAACGTATAAGTGGTGCCTAGAAAAATTAACAACTCGTTTACTGTGGTTAATGGCGACGTCATGTAAAGGATATGTCTCGATTTTCATCCATCCATTAAGTGGATCTATTAAATGGATCTATTTTTTTTATTTTTCAAACTAGTACTACTTGTTTACATTTTGTATATGTGTTTATTGTGCGATGTACTAGCGTATTGTGTTGTGCGCTCAATCCCGCACTTGATGTTCCACACGAGATAAAAGTAATTGCACCCCCTATCTCCTGCATACTAGGCTTGGAAATGGGAAGGGGCCCTATGGTTTGAAAAGGCTCAGGACATTTTGTTAAAGTGTCTTTATTAATCCGATTTAGACTTTGATGAAGGACCTTTCTGAATCTAGTGTTGATCTAGCTATGTTTATTATGTCATTGTTATTCTTTCTTCTTCTTCACCCTTCGCCCCCAGGGAGGCATAGGTCCGCAACCAAGGCCTTCCAAGCCCGTCTATACAAGGCCCATCTTTTCCAGATCTTCTTCTTCCTCGGGTGGCGAGCTAAGAATTGTTCTGGTTGCGGTTTCTGTAGCTATATAATGTGTTTTACGGGGTGGGGTAGCTAGCCCCACGACCAACCCCCTTAGGCGCCTCTTACGACATGCGTGGCAGGTAACAGTGGTTCTATTCTTTACACCCCAATGTGGGCCCCGGTAACCAGTCTGACGATTGTTATTCTTTGGTCTAGCATTATTTTTAATACACCAGTCCGCCCGTGGAATGACGGGACTCGTAAGGGAAGCAAAGAATATTACCACTGTGACCTATAAGGCATGTCGTAAGAGGCGACTGATGTAGGACCATGGGAAGCTACCCTATTAAATAAAAAGCGTCGCAAAAATCGAATGTGCTGGCCTATTTGTAGGCGCATAACTGGCTTGGTTATTGGTTATTGGTTGGTTACTAAACTGACGTCATTGCACTCCGGGCAAACCCATAGGTGCTCAGTCTCCCCAACAGATATCGAAGAGTATGCATACTGATGGTTCCTGTGGCTCGCTGATTAAACACACCTCTCACTCTACCTCTCAGGCATCCAGTTCGACTTGAACAAAGTGTAATTCCAAACTGCTTAAATCGCTTGATCGATTCAACATCGATTTTAGTGTCCTCATCCAACAGAGAGTCTCGAAGAGACCGAAGAATATCCCCCTTATCCATCTTCAACTCCCCAACAATTGATGCTGTTGATGCAAGCCTGTCCGCTCTCTCATTACCGTAAACACCCGCATGCCCAGGACAGTATATCCACGTAAGCCGCTGGAGGTTAGAAACTTCTATAGACGACATCCACTCATACCGAAACCTGCCCTTCTGGATCTTGTGAAGCATCGACTGAGAGTCAGATACAACAACTGCCCCAGTAAATGAAGTCCCAGAAATCCAATGGAGGGCAGCAGTAACGGCCTCAACCTCCATTCTCATACTAGAAGTAGTTGTCCTGTATGCCCCACTTCGCTCCGCAACAACCCTACCATGCGCATTAGCCAAGAAACCCCAGCCGATTTCTCACCACGTTGAACCGACCCATCGGTATATACAACAACATCATCATCCCTTGCATTATCTTCTATCAGCTGCTTAACTGCTAGATCAGCCTTCATGTTGCCCCAATCTCTACATTCTCTTCCAAGAGTAATGATAACGTTGAGATAGTTCATCATGCTTCCATCTGTTGGGATCCATTCTTCCCCTTTTGGTAGAGTCGCAACCGTAGTCACCTGGCCAATCGTTCTCTCAGCCTGGGCCATCCACGACATACCACGCTTGATTCTCGTGCCCTTAACATCATTAGTGTTCTTGTGAAGTGGATGTCTCTTATCCGAAGTAACCCGCATATATGCCTTGGTTTGGGCGATTGCATGACGGGAGCGTAGTGACAGAAGGCCAAGCATATATCTCATCTTCACAATGGGGGTATCTCTAGTGCAGCCCAGAACTATACGCATACCTTCATTCTGAACCGTTCGAGTCGTTCACATTGTGATCTTGATATCGTAAGAATTCCGAGTCCGTAATCTACCACTGACATTACCAGTCGATCGAACAAAAGGGCAAGTAGTCTCTGCTCAAGGTGTGCGGCCACCATAACTTTGAGAGCCGCAAGAGCACGCTTGCACCGTTGTATCGTCTGTTCAATATGGTGTTTGAAAGATAGACTACGATCAAAGGTTATTCCAAGATAGCGAAGCCTGTCTCTGCGCTCGATGGTATGTTCATCAAAGATTACACAGGGTAGGTCAGCCTTGACGATGTGATTATTCAACGAGCACCACAACATACACGCTTTTTCAGGATTGACCTGAGAGCGAGACTCTACACCAGCCCGAGATGGTATGCAATGTTTTCTGAATGTCGTCAACCATCTCTCGTCTATCTGACCCAGTCCTATATAATAAGATATCATCTGCAAATGTCAATGTCCGACCCAATCCGGTTGGCTGAATTTTAGCTACATTTGCTGTGTAAATATTAAACAACACGGGTGATAGAGGAGAACCCTGGGGTAATCCCGGGCATATACGAGCAGGATCCGATGTCCATGTTCCTAAACGGAGTGCAACGGTTCTCTCCATTAAAGAAGCAGCTATCCAGTTTACCAGCCAAGGATTAACTTTACATTTAATCAAAGAGCGCACCATTATTGAATAATTCACCTTGTTATAAGCATCCTCCAAGTCGATGGCCACAGCAACAGTCTCTTGCTTGGATTGGAAGCCTTCATAAACATCATATGCAAACGTGCCAGCATTGTTCCATGTCCCTTTCATTGGCCGGTAGCTACCCAAAGTGTCAGGGAGAATGTGGTCATTCTCCAAGTGACACATTACCTTTCTGGCCACTATCTTCTCTAGTAATTTGCCATATACATTTTGCAAGGTGAGTATGCGTAGCTGCTGAGCAGTTTAGGATCCTTCCCATGTTTGTGGAGCGGTCGTAAATAACTATGAAGCCAATCCTCGGTACCACAGCATTCTGTACACTTTTATTAAAATCCACCACAACTGCATTAATAACAGTCTCGTCCAGCTGTTTGATGTGATGATATTGGACACCATCAGGCCCTGGAGCGGTGCTGTGGCTTGCCTTGAGTGCATTAACAACATCCTCCTTTGTTATTAAGTCAATGTAAGGTTCTCCAGAGCTAGTAATATCACGAAGAGCACTTATGATATTATGGCGGTCAGTTTTATCACCTTTTCTGTCTGTTCCACGAAACGATGAAGGAACCCCTGCCCCTTTTCTGCATCTGTTGTCAAGACGGATCCTGACGAGTCACGTAAAGTAGGAAAAGACTGGCTGGTATTCCTCCTGTTCATTTTGCGATGAAACTGCCAGAATTGATATAGAGACTTGTCGCCACAGACTTGCGTTATGAAAGTCTCCCATAACCCACTCTTTGCCTCACTAGCCAATACTTTGAAATCCCCAGTGGCTTTGTGGCGAATAGCAGACTTTTCAGCCACATCACACATATTTCTAGGTCGCTTCTTTCGTGCTCTCTGCCATGACTTTGTAGCAGCCTCTTTTCCAGCCATGCTTTTTCAACATTTTCATTCCACCAAGGTGGTTGCAGGAAAGGAGTCCTAGCAGTCTTCTTTCTGGCAGTCTGTCGCAGTATACGTAATGGGTTTTCGTGATCAGAGTGGCATGGCGTGTACTGAAAGAC
The DNA here is from genome assembly GCA_020796225.1 of Arion vulgaris. NCBI lineage: Eukaryota > Metazoa > Mollusca > Gastropoda > Stylommatophora > Arionidae > Arion > Arion vulgaris. Next base: position 46,150,242 of record CM036761.1, read on the forward strand.
AGATTTGGGTCTTCTGTGTCGCAAATTATTGGCCTTATTAAGAAGAACAACGCAGGGAGATGATCACTATCTTGAGCCCCAAGAACATTCCATCGAGCAAAAGTAGCATCAGTTGTGGAGATCAGTGCCAGATCAATGACACCATCAGTGTCCTCAGGTCTAGAAGCTAACCGAGTTGGGCGGCCGTCATTCAATATCGTCAAGTCAGAGTTTAGTAGAGCAGAACTCAAAGCGATGCCCTGTCTATTCTCGGTAGCGTTGCCCCACTCTTTGATCGTGCATATATTATATACAATGCATAACTGGCACAACGTACAATCGCTTTTATGCTCATATTATATACAAATCACACAGAGCGGTTAACAAGTGGTCGATATGGAGAGTTGGAAGAAAAAGAAGAAGAATACTCCAGTAGAAACTGAAGGTATAAACACAAAGTATCGACTTAATTGCAACGGGTTTTCCCCATATGGCTCGGTCTCTCTCTCCGCAGAAATGGCGCACAATTTGCACAAAGTATTGCACAAAGTAGTAACTCCGTAGTTCCGGTAACAATTCAAGGGGTCTCCGGAAGAAATGCACTGGTAAATAGAACAGCGCGGTTCGGATTCAAACCCACGACCTTCGAACGCAAGTCAGACGGCATAAGCAAATACAACGGCGTAACTACTTAGCCACATATACACCGCCATGATCCCCCACTAGTAGAAACATGAACCTTAAATCGAAATTACAGTCACTGACTCGCAATATGAATAAAGGGTGGTTAACCCATCCGGTATCGTCAATAACACCAAACACACATAGTAATATATCAAACAGTTGACACAATAAAAGTAAAGATCCTTTTTTCATATAATAAGTTATATTGAGAGATAGTATGTTAGACCGTGGCCTCCGGCAACATAAGGCCGACTAGCTCAGACGGGATATCGAAAATTCCTGTTTAATGTGGGTTGGTTTTTGCTTATGTTTGATAGAACACTGTAAGCTTTTTTTTTTGATGCAATTTTACTCAATTCTATGCGTTTATGATTTATTTATTGATGAAAAGTGGTAATAATACTGATATTCCTTAGCTTTAAACTGAATTTGTAATATAATATAACCTTGATTTATCATGTTGTGTTGTTTTTTTTAAATGAATTCGTCTATATACAACAACAATGGGATGCGAGGATCACGCGAAAGTTGTGGTCTTATTTTCTAGAATTTGTACCTGAGCCCGCCGGCCGTATGTTATCGGGGGCCTCGGTTAGACCCGTATTTTTATTTGACCAGCCATATATGTTGGGTGATATGGTTAACATCCCACATTAATTTCTCAGTGGTTTTTTTTTTTTACCCAAGTGTTTGTCGTAGGGTCAACCTGAGAGACGTTACAGTCGAGACAAGCCTCTCAGTCCATCTTGGGTAATCGATCTTACCACCATGCGCTTCCACATCAAGTACACTAACCACTTTCTCCATAACGGCTCTCTATTAGCACAAGAACAATAAAATAATATTGTCTCACCGTGACAAGGCTATGCTTATTATCGTTCTTCTCTTCATCTCATCTCGTATTGTTTTTTCTTGTTCCCATGCGATGTGGAAGTAAAATATAGGAGACGTGAGAGGGCACTTCTTATACAGCTAGATGTGTCTAGGGACTGTGCTATTCCATCATTCCAATGCACGCTTGGCTGTTCTCTCCCACTGTTTTCATTTAATCTGCGTATTGTTGTGGCTTACTATTTGACGGCAATCGTGTTATATGACCGAACCATCTGACCTATTACCCCTGGATGCAGTCTTTTACACCCACTCTGAACTTGATTGTATCATTTATGATTATCTGTCATCTTGATATATTGAGTATTTTCCACAAGAATCTCATTTGTGTCGTTGCAATTTATCTTTAGCTGTCATCGTCCAGGACTGATATTGGGTAGCACATGATTGTGCACAATATTGTTTTATACAATGCTCTATTTATGTCTATTGACATGTATTTGGTGTTCACTATTGGTACCATCTGTCTAAATAGTTGATTTGTTTTGTTACATCTGTTGTCGGTTTTCGCTGTTTCTCTCTCTCTCTCTCTCTCTATATATATATATATATATATATATATATAATGTGAAAATAGATGTCTGCGAAATATATTGAACCTAAAATGGGACGAAGTCAGGAGAACTGATGTAGTCAGAGAAATGTGTGGTCAACTACTAGTAACAACTGTAATAAGAGGGAGAAGATGAAGATATGCTGGACACACCTTGAAAAGAAATGTCTGGTCAACTACTAGTAACAACTGTAATAAGAGGGAGAAGATGGAGATATGCTGGACACGCCTTGAGAAGAAATGTCTGGTCAACTACTAGTAACAACTGTAATAATAGGGAGAAGATGAAGATATGCTGGACACACCTTGAAAAGAAATGTCTGGTCAACTACTAGTAACAACTGTAATAATAGGGAGAAGATGAAGATATGCTGGACACACCTTGAGAAGAAATGTCTGGTCAACTACTAGTAACAACTGTAATAAGAGGGAGAAGATGGAGATATGCTGGACACGCCTTGAGAAGAAATGTCTGGTCAACTACTAGTAACAACTGTAATAATAGGGAGAAGATGAAGATATGCTGGACACACCTTGAGAAGAAATGTGTGGTCAACTACTAGTAACAACTGTAATAATAGGGAGAAGATGAAGATATGCTGGACACACCTTGAGAAGAAATGTCTGGTCAACTACTAGTAACAACTGTAATAATAGGGAGAAGATGAAGATATGCTGGACACACCTTGAGAAGAAATGTCTGGTCAACTACTAGTAACAACTGTAATAAGAGGGAGAAGATGAAGATATGCTGGACACACCTTGAGAAGAAATGTGTGGTCAACTACTAGTAACAACTGTAATAATAGGGAGAAGATGAAGATATGCTGGACACACCTTGAGAAGAAATGTGTGGTCAACTACTAGTAACAACTGTAATAATAGGGAGAAGATGGAGATATGCTGGACACACCTTGAGAAGAAATGTCTGGTCAACCACTAGTAACAACTGTAATAAGAGGGAGAAGATGGAGATATGCTGGACACGCCTTGAGAAGAAATGTCTGGTCAACTACTAGTAACAACTGTAATAATAGGGAGAAGATGAAGATATGCTGGACACACCTTGAGAAGAAATGTGTGGTCAACTACTAGTAACAACTGTAATAATAGGGAGAAGATGAAGATATGCTGGACACACCTTGAGAAGAAATGTCTGGTCAACTACTAGTAACAACTGTAATAATAGGGAGAAGATGAAGATATGCTGGACACACCTTGAGAAGAAATGTCTGGTCAACTACTAGTAACAACTGTAATAAGAGGGAGAAGATGAAGATATGCTGGACACACCTTGAGAAGAAATGTGTGGTCAACTACTAGTAACAACTGTAATAATAGGGAGAAGATGAAGATATGCTGGACACACCTTGAGAAGAAATGTGTGGTCAACTACTAGTAACAACTGTAATAAGAGGGAGAAGATGGAGATATGCTGGACACACCTTGAGAAGAAATGTCTGGTCAACCACTAGTAACAACTGTAATAAGAGGGAGAAGATGGAGATATGCTGGACACACCTTGAGAAGAAATGTCTGGTCAACCACTAGTAACAACTGTAATAAGAGGGAGAAGATGGAGATATGCTGGACACACCTTGAGAAGAATTGATCAAAGAATAACAAAGCAGGCATTGAAGGGGATGCACAAAGGGTTCCAGAAAAAGAGAACGCCCTAAGGAGACCTTGACATTAATTTTGCTGAAAGAGACAAGATATATCGGTCTCAACTCCATGGAAGAGATTGAGCGAGTTGCCCAGGATAGAACGGTATTGAGAAATTACTTGCAGGCCCTTTGTAACGTGTAACGGTACGAAAGAAATTATTATAACATAATTGGAACACTTGACATCTGTAGAAGGAAATAAATTAGATATATATACACGCACACAATGCATGGTTTTTATAGTAAGAGTTGTTGGTTAATGTACGTGATATGTTTATATTGCTTGCTTTAACACTGATATCGCATGCATGCTGTGCATATGTATACATTTATTTAATAAGAAGTTTGTACACTTGATAAGGAATATTTATCTCAGTTGTGTAGAATGTAGATGTTAGTGTACTTGAACCTGATTATGCCCAGTTGATTGACACCTGGAGTACAATGTACAGAGTTCATCGTTGGTGTCAACGTTAGGTGTTAACAACGTCATTGATGTGTTTGTTTCTGTTTGATGGTGTCAGTTAAGATGTGTGTACTAGCTTGTAGGAATTGTTTCTGTTTTATGGTGTCAGTTAAGATTTGTGTACTAGCTTGTAGGAATTGTTTCTGTTTGATGGTGTCAGTTAAGATTTGTGTACTAACTTGTAGGACTGTTGTTTCTGTTTGATGGTGTCAGTTAAGATTTGTGTACTAGCTTGTAGGAATTGTTTCTGTTTGATGGTGTCAGTTAAGATTTGTGTACTAGCTTGTAGGACTGTTGTTTCTGTTTGATGGTGTCAGTTATTATTTGTGTACTAACTTGTAGGACTGTGTCTCTTGTAACGATACACCTGTCAATGTTTGAAATATTTCTCAGTTGTAGAATTATTATTTATGCTTAATTAATATCGCTGAGTGGAGTGTCTGACCGATTAGATTAGGGCGCGTCTCTCATGTGGGGGACTAGAGTTTAATTCACGGTAACGCCAAGGAGTTTTTATTTTCTATCGAGGGCATAAAGAAAACACCATAACCTGAACAGTTTCACTGTGATTGCATTAGTCATATTGCCATTAAATTCAAAGGCTCATGTCCCTCTTGTCCTACACCGCTCACAAAGCGGCATTACAGGCAGTACCGACCACTGAGTGGTTATATTATTCTTAGAGTTTACTACTAGTGAAGGGTTGTGTTATTAGAATGTACTACTAGTGAATGGTTGTGTTATTCTTCTTAGAATATACTAGTGAATGGTTATATAATTCTTAGAATTGAGTATTACTGAATGGTTATATAATTCTTAGAATTGAGTATTACTGAAAGGTTATATTATTCTTCGAATTTACTACCGCTGTGTGGTTGTATAATTCTTAGAATTTACTACTAGTGAATGGTTATATAATTCTTAGAATTTAGTACTGGAGAATTATCGTGTTATTTATTAAAATCACTTCTGCTGAACGACGGTGTTATTTATTGAAATCACTTCTGCTGAACGACGGTGTTATTTATTGAAATCACTTCAGCTGAACGACGGTGTTATTTTTTGAAATCACTTCTGCTGAACGACGGTGTTATTTATTGAAATCACTTCTGCTGAACGACGGTGTTATTTATTGAAATCACTTCTGCTGAACGACGGTGTTATTTTTAAAAAAAATTAATACTGCTAAATGGTTGTGTTATTCTGTGGATGTAATGCTTCTCAATAATCGAGTTATTCTTTGCATTTGACACTTCTCAATGATGAAGTTATTCTTCGAATTTAATACCCTTAATTATTGTGTTATTTTCTATTTTTAATTTTATTCAGTAGATATGTTTTTCTGTTTTGCTGCTGTCGTGTTAATCTTTGAATGGAATACCACCCGAGTGGTTGCCGGGGCCCAAATTGGGGTGTAAAGAATAGAGCCACTGTTACCTGCCACGCATGTCGTAAGAGGCGACTGAGGAGGTTGGTCGTGGGGATAGCTACCCCACACCGTAAAAAACTCTAGATGACTACAGAACGGAGAGCGAACAGTGTAAACGCTAACTGAAAACCGGACACATCGCCGAAGGATAAGCACCAGAGCTCCAAATGGCGCTGAAGATGTGACGTAAAACACACCAATGCTAAGGCTGCATGAATCAGATTTCCACATGAATAGAATTTATGGGCAGATCTGATACATTGGTCTGGGCGGTGATCACGAGAGAGAGAGAGAAAGAATGGAAAACTGTTTAGTGGTCATGTTATTCTGTGATTTTACTCCTGCCCCAGTGATCGGTTCATTCTTTGATTTAAAAAAAATATTGCTTAATGATCGGTTTAATCTTAGATTATGAATCTGTTAACTGATCGAATTAATAATTGATTAACACATTTCTCAATGGTTTATTGATAAGAATACCCAAATGAGAAGAGTAGAATCAAATTGCAAAGCTTCATTCACATAGCGCAGTGATCCTCAAAATGTGGGTCGTGACTCTTAGGGGTCGAACGACCATTTCACAGGGGTCGCCTAAGACCATCGAAAAACACATATGTATCATAATTAGAAATAAATATTGTTACATAATTTTATGGTTGGGGTCACCATAACATGAGGAAATGTATTTTTTTCCGATCCAGAAGCACTTGAGCTTTTCAACTCTTCGGCTCGGTGCCACGAACACCGTAAATCTGGGGAATCTGTGGCTTTTTCTGCCATCCCGCGGAATTGAACCCGCCCCACAGAGGATAGTCACCCGTAGTCCAACGCGCTACCAACACGCTGGGCAGACGGGCTAGGAAATGTATTAAAGGGTCACAGCATTAGGAAGATTGAAAGCCACTGGCATAGCGCAAGATGACGATCGAAAATAGGCATAGCTGGCGACTGACAGTCACAGTAATAAGTCACACGTGGAGCATGCAGTTTCAATTTTAAACTTTCATCCATTTCAATATTTGACATCCTTGTGTGTCCACTTCTTATGTTTGTCTATTTGTATATGCGTGTACGACTGTGTGTTAATTCTTCCGTAACTAGGAATGTGTGTGCTATTTCAGATAAACACAGGACAGAGTTATATACACGACTAAATCGTATCTCGTATGTATATATATATAGTAATGACTGCATAGATAATCAAATTATTACCCTTGTGATTATTACCCTTGTGATTAGTTGATTGCCATTTTTTCGACATAAACCAAATGTGTTATTAAATGTGAAAGTGTGTATCTTAAACATATCACAAAATCGTCATTATATGTTAAATCAATATCACAATATCATTACCTGATGGTGACGCTATTAGTGACGAATTGAACCTCAAATGAATCTAATAATTAAAATGTCAGTCTTATCTTGATAATTTATATTGTATTACATTTTATTTCTTATCTTTTCTATTAGTATTCGATGTACATCTTTATTTATATATGTAGAATATATATGTAATAGAAATGGGAGCTAGATGGGAAACTTTGAGAGTAACATCGGTTCTCGTAGAGCATAATGATGCATACAGCGGAGACAAAAATTTCACTCAGTTCGATCTTGTGCCGTTGTTTTGAACTCAGACTTAACCCTATGTATTTCTTTCAATTCTACTTCAAAATTGCACCTCCATATGCCTATAGGTCTACCTTCATTATTCTGTTTCTGCAGCGCCCCTGCATTTGCATGTCTTTGTGGCCTTTCTTTTCTCATCCGAGTACATGTCCAATCCATCGTCACCTTTTCTTTTGTATATTTTTCTTTGTCTTCCAGACCAGTTAGTACTTAAAGTTTGATATGTCTAATTTTTCCCCCAGACATACTCAAGTTTTTTTAAAGAAGTCTTTTCTCAAATCCTCTTAATAAAACTCTATTTTCTGTTGTTGTTTTTTTCAAGTCTCATATCCATAGGGAAGACAGTCACAACATAAATTTTGTATATCAGAAGTTTTGTCTTAGTTCCGTAAATGTTAGATCTCTAGATGGTGCGAAGCCTGTTGTAGTCTGCATTTGCCTTCCAATTCTTTGTTTAATTTCGACCACAATATTCCCTTCTGTAAAAACATGATCAATAATGACCATTTATTGGGGGCTTCCGAGAACTTGAAGCTACTATGAAAGACCTTAGTATGTATGTATGTATGTGTATATTGTGTGTATGTATACTGTCTCAAATATAAAGCACAAAACCTGTTCAATCGAATCTGACCTGATTATTCTGTGTTCAACAAACGACACGGTTTACGGTTTATGAGAGACACTCCTCAGTAAAGCTTTTTTTTTTTTAATTTAGAGCTAGCTGAATTGTGTTCTTAAATACGCTCGTATTGTGGGAGCTAGGCAATTGATGCCGTAAGAAATAAGGGTTTCGTGGTTCGAATCCTGTTTCTGGTAATTTATTTCATCCGGAAGCCCCCATTACTTGTTCATTATCTATTTATTGATCATGTTCATTGGCTTTGCTGCTTCCCTGGAGTTCTTAAAACCATTCCTTATTCTCTTTTCATCTGAAGAAACAGTACTGCCCAAATAGTTAGAATATATTAATATCTCTAGAATGGTCATCGAAGCTAGAATATGGGAAAATTTGAGAATATACGCCCCTGTATCTATACATCATATCTATATCTACATACACTGAACAAACACCTTGTCGTGTGTACTTAACAGATGTGTTATGTTGTACCTAAGTATGCAGTTAGTCATGGGAATATGACTGAGTAGTAATATCTACGTTAAAACAGTAATACATATTAAACATATCTCTTGTACTATGCCCTTATTATTTTCCGTTCACCTTAACAATGTTCTTACAATATCTTGACATTAATAATAGTATAATTAGTTATACCATGTTGCCGGTGTATGATACGCTTAACTGTTTACGGTTCCATATTATATTTGGCAGGATTATAACAATCAATTGTGTGTAATCTTCCGATTTTATTGAATGATTGATTTTTATTTACTGAACTGTGAAGCAGTTTTTTAAATAGAAGTCACGGCTTAACTTATCTTTAAATTAGAAATGATAGTTTGGTAGGTTATAATGGTGGCTTGTGTCAGTCTTGTTTTAAACATTAGAATGAGTCAACACTGTCGCCGAGTGTTGTAGACTTGAAGGTACTTGAGTACTGATCGCAAATGTTGATATAATATAATAATATAATAATCAAGTGTTTCTGTGTAGGCTTTAAGTATTTGTGATAGTCTAATTGTGATATGCATTCCACTGTTGGATTTATATGTACGTTGTTATGATATGCAGTCTACTGTTGGATAATACAGTGTTATAGATATATGCAGTAAACTATTAGGATAAATAATGCATATTAGATATATATATATATATATATTGTATATAGTATAGTATTAGGATATATAGTATAACTATTAGGTATATATTTTAGTTATTAGGTATATAGTATAATATTAGGATATATAGTATACATTTTAGGTATATAGTATAGCTATTAGGATATATAGTATAACTATTAGGATATATAGTATAACTATTAGGATATTAGTATAGCTATTAGGATATTAGTATAGCTATTAGGATATTCGGTATAGCTATTAGGATATTCGGTATAGCTATTAGGATATATAGTATAGCTATTAGATATATAGTATTTGGATATTAGAGATATATAGTATAGTTATTAGGATATTAGTATAGCTATTAGGATATTCGGTATAGCTATTAGGATATATAGTGCAGCTATTAGGATATATAGTATAGTATTAGGATATACTGTGCAGCAGTCACAATATATATTAGGGCTATTAGGATATATAGTACATTAGTTAGAATATACAGTGCATTAGTTAGAATATATAGTGCATTAGTTAGAATATATAGTGCTTTAGTTAGAATATATAGTGCATTAGTTAGAATATACAGTGCATTAGTTAGAATATATAGTGCATTAGTTAGAATATATAGTGCTTTAGTTAGAAATATAAATGCTTAGTTAGAATATAAGTGCATTAGTTAGAATATATAGTGCATTAGTTAGAATATATAGTGCATTAGTTAGAATATATAGTGCATTAGTTAGAATATATAGTGCATTAGTTAGAATATATAGTGCATTAGTTAGAATATATGCAATGAATTAGCATTAGTTAGAATATATAGTGCTTATTAGAATATATAGTGCATTAGTTAGAATATATAGTGCATTAGTTAGAATATATAGTGCTTTAGTTAGAATATACAGTGCATTAGTTAGAATATATAGTGCATTAGTTAGAATATACAGTGCTTTAGTTAGAATATACAGTGCATTAGTTAGAATATATAGTGCATTAGTTAGAATATATAGTGCATTAGTTAGAATATAAGTCATTAGTTAGAATATATAGTGCATTAGTTAGAATATACAGTGCATTAGTTAGAATATGTAGTGCTTTAGTTAGAATATATAGTGCTTTAGTTAGAATATATAGTGCATTAGTTAAAATATAGTCATATTAGAAATATAGTGCATAGTTAGAATATATAGTGCTATTAGAATGCATAGTTAGAATATATAGTGCATTAGTTAGAATATAATGCATTAGTTAGAATATATAGTGCATTAGTTAGAATATATAGTGCATTAGTTAGTTTTATGCTTTGTTAGAATATATAGTATATACTTAATGATAGTAACCATGTCTGACATCTATACGTAGCTATGAGAAAATTACCTTCTCTTAAAAACCAAAGTTTTTGTCTTTATATCAATTTTCCTCCATATGTTGTGTAGTTCTTTTAATTTCTGCAGAGTCTTGTTTATTCTTCTTTTACCTACAACATTTCCGTAGCTTGTTAGTAATAAACCTACATATTCAAAACGATCAACTCACTTTATAAATCAACTCTTTTCAATGTATGTCCATTGATGCATATGACTTACTAATTCCTGTCCGTTCCTTGTGGAGTATAGTGCTTCGACAGTTGCTTGCCACTTTTTCCGTTCTCTAGCTGTTGTATTTATGTTGTCCCAAGATAGTCCAGCACCCTTTAGTTCATCAAGAAGACTCAGTCTCCAAATCTGTTTAGGGTGTTCCCGTTTCCGTTTTACTTGCGGGCTGCACTCAACTGCCTGTCTAGTGACACTCGACTGTGTCTTCCGTAGGGTATGCCCGACCTTATGTCATTTTCTCCTTTTAACCTGGGTCATCATGGGTTCCTATCTTGTTCTTCTTATCCGCATGTCTGTGTTTACAACTCTGTCATTTCCATCTTAGTATAGGAATACGATTGATGCATATATCAGCTGTTATAACTGTTTAATCAGTTGTAAAGATTTTGAATTTTGTTCCACTGAGATGAAAGTTTTATTCTGCGCTGCTTCTTTAAACTGACATCAATCGCTCAATACCACTTTGTGAGGTAAACAAAAGTACATTGTCAACAGTATATCTTATCTCCAGTAATACGTGCTCATCTCCAGCAATACGTGCTATCTCCGGTAATACGTGCTCATCTCCAGTAATACATGCTCATCTCCGGTAATACGTGCTCATCTCCGGTAATACGTGCTCATCTCCGGTAATACGTGCTCATCTCGTACGGCGTATCTCGATAACGTGCTCTCCAGTCACTAGATAATCATTATGTTCTTTCTCTCCAGCTTCTCATTATATTTTTACATTTATGAATAAATTCGGTAACAAGGTGCAACCTTATTGAACACCCTAGACAATGTCACACCAATCTGATGTTTCATTTTCTACTTTCACAGCTGCTCGTTGGTCTATATATAAGTAATTTCCTACAACTTATACATTCACAAAGTGTTGTTACAAATACAAACCTGCTATCCCCCACCACCTATATTTCGAACGTCCAGCTTCATTACTGATTGCCACACCTGCCTGGATCCACATAAAACGACAGTTGTAACAGTTAAACACTCATTGATATGTACACTCATTAATAAACACTCGTGTATTATGTTGTATGCATATGTGTCGTGTGTACCGCTATATCTGTGTCTGTATACCACTATATCTGTGTCATGATTTACGTGATACTATATATATATGATATAGACCACTATATATGTGTCATGTATATTAATATATCTGTGTCACGTTTACCACTATATCTGTGTCATGTAAACTACTGTATCTGTGTTATGTGTACTATATCTGTGTCACGTATAGCACTATATTAACTTAATGTGTCATGTATATCCACTATATATGTGTCATGTATATCACTATATCTGTGTCATGTATATCACTATATCTGTGTCACGTATACTACTATATCTGTGTCATGTGCACTACTATATCTGTGTCATGTGTACCATCTATATGATGTGTCAACTGTGTCAGTACCACTATATCTGTGTCATGTGTACCACTATATCTGTGTCATGTGCACCACTATATCTGTGTTGTGTGTACTTTGTCTCGTGTATCTGTGTCAATTAATCAAGTGCCATGCCTGACGGCGTAGGCGATTATGTCTCTCCACAACTCTCTCTCTCTCTCTGCTTGGTGCATGTATCTGTATGCTGTTTATCAAAAACCACAACGCATCATGTGATCTATTGTATTCTTTATTTATATAAATTGTCAATAATTTAATAACTGCATAAAATAATTTAGTATAATCTTAATATGTAATAACACAGAAGCGGTAATTACGCATTGTTCCTAACTACTACGGATGCAAGCCGTAGGGTAATAATCTAGTGTATACAAAAAAGAAAACTTATTGTTAATATAAGAAAGAGGTAGTCATCATTTTAGGACATGTGATGAGAAAGTGAGGTTTAGAACACACTGTAACTGCTGGTAATATTGATGGAAGACGAGACAGAGGAAGACAGAGAGAGAAAATGTTGGATAGCCTGACTTCATGGCATGGGAGAGCATCAACATCTGAGAGTATAGCAAACACCAGGACAGAGAGTTGTTGAGATTCATGATCGCCTACGCCAGCCAGCATGGCACCTGATGATAATGATGATGATACTACGGTTGACATTTCTTATATAGCTGTGCTATATATATATACATACAGTGGCGGCTCGTCATTAGGGGCAAGTGGGACCGGACCCCACCAAAAATAATGTGTAACGTGTATTTGTTTTATGAATTAAAATATAACCTAACACAAAATCATGATTTTTTTCCGCAAATTTTTGTCTGGCCCCACCAACAAACATGATCACTAGCCGCCATGTGTATATATATATATATATTATACTAGTTACAGTATGTACGGAATCTGTTTTCATACCATGAGGTACACGGGGTTCGTGCTTGTTCATGGTTCAAACACCGCGGCAGGCAGTTTTGAAGCAAATTTGTTTCCGTGGGATTTTTACGAAAGGTAAAAATAGACCTCACCATTCAGAAAGCAATGGTAAACTACTGAACGTATAGGTGGTGCCTAGAAAATCAACGACTCGTTTACTGTGGTGTGTGGCTACTGTCTTGTAAAAGAATATATATGATTGTCGATATTGAGTAGCGAGATTTACTAGAACAAGCCACACATTTAATAAGATGACAGAAATCATCACTCACGTTCAACAGATCTTACCAACAATGCTGCAGAATATCGCAGACAACTTGAACAAGCATATGCAAACTTATCTTGAGACCGGTAGTGGATATTTCCAACATCTGTTGTAAAAATAACTTCATCTTGATACGTTCTACTTTATCGAATACACAACAGACGAGAGAGAGAGAGGACTAGTGGTTGGACAGTCGCCAAAACTTATATCACAAATGTTCAAACGTTACAAGAATCATAATTCATATGGACATAATATCGCCCGATGTCAAGTGAGTTTGTGCGTAGAGTATTTTTATACACATTTAAATACTACTACTACTACTAATACTGCTGCTGTTACTGTCGCTACTACTACTGCTACACTACACTGCTACTATTACTACTACTCTACTATTACACTACACTGCTACTATACTACTATTGCTATCATACTACTTCTAGTAATACAACTGTTACTGCCACCACCACCACTACTACTACTACTAAATACTACTACTACTACTAATACTGCTCTGTTGCTGCACTACTACTATACTTACTACTACCATACTACTTCTAGTAATACTACAACTGCCACCACCACCACTACTACTACTAAACTAATGCTACCATATTTACACTAATACTACTATACACTAACTCTACTACTACTACTATTCTAATACTACTACTGCTGCTATACTAATACAACTACTGCTGTTACTGTACTGCTACAACTACTACAACTACTACCATCAATACTACTGCACATACTTATACAGCAATGCTACATCATAATACTACTGCTACCATCACTCATACTACTGCTACCATCACTAATACTACTGCTACTTCTCAATTTATCTATCTTAGAGAAACATACCGCTATAGATGTTGCTCGCCATCAATTTATATTTTGGACCGTCTTCTTTAACTCTGTCCATTATGCCCCGTCTTCTCTTACTCCCTCTTCTACTATTCTTCACCAAGTCTTCTATGATTTCTGCATTGTTGTCCTTCTCTGTGGGTTCCAGTCAAATACATATCTGATTATGTTCAGAGAATGCGCCCAGTCTATCACAACTTTCTCTGTATAGTCTTCTTCTGTATTTCTTACTGTTTTCTTCCCTTCCACAAATCTGTATTTTTTACTGTTTTCTTCCCTTCAACAAATCTGTATTTTTCTGTCTTCCCTTCTACAAATCTATATTTCTTACTGTCTAGTTCCCTTCTACAAATCTTATTACTTACTTCTGTTCCCTTCTAACAAATCTTATTACTTACTGTCTAGTTCCTTCTACAAATCTATATTTTTACTGTCAAGTTCCTTCTACAAATCTATATTATTTACTGTCTTTTTACAAACAATTCTTATTTTATTTTTACAAATCGTATTATGTCTAGTTTTACAAATTATATTAGCTACTTCGTAGTTCTTCAGTATAATCTATATTACTTACTGTCTAGTTCCTTCTACAAATCTATATTTCTTACTGTCTAGTTCCTTCTACAAATATATATTTTACTGTCTAGTTCCCTTCTATAAATCTATATTTCTTACTGTCTAGTTCCCTTCTATAAATCTATATTATTTACTGTCCTTTTTTAAACCACAAATCTGTATTTGTTATTACTTTTGGCTAATTGATACGTAATATGTCATTAAGCCATATATCGGTGACTGTCAGTATGTGGCTAAGCCATTCCCTTGCGAGACGAAGGTCGTGGGTTCGAATGGACCGCGTGCTCTGTTCACTAGTGCATTTTTCCAGAGACCCCAAGGGTTGTTGCCGAGCTACAGAGTTCATGCTTTGTGCCATAATCTCGGCAGCTGGCGTCCCATTTCTGCGTAGACAGACCGAACCATATGGGATAAAACCTGGTACGATGAAGTCAATCCTTCGGCTTTAAAAGAAGCCGTTTTCATACTATGAGACATTAGGACGAGTACGGTGTTAGACCTGTATTTTTCTGTGACCAACTTCACAAGATTGATGTTAGGGTGAACATAACTCTGGTCGCATCTACTTCTCAGTGTTTCTCTGGTACCACACTGATTCCTGAAAGCCGGTACGGTTGGAAACAATTACACTCCCTCTGTGAAAATTGTATCCTAGGACCATGGGCATGCAAACCACATGCGCTAACTGCTACACTATTACGGCTCGTAGTTCGAATGTTAACCAATACTAGAAACCAATATTAGAAAACATACGCCATCTGCTACGTAGACGAATTATTGTGTCTTAACAGATCACATTCAACCAGGGTCGGTTATAGAAAACCATTAATGTGGTTATTGATCATCAGACCTCGTTCTTACCATCTGAAGAAGCGGCGTTCTCTCCTTCACAACAATGACTAGTGTCATATGTAGAAGTTCACCTGGTCTTCTATTCGATTGATACAACCGTGAAGCTGAAACTGTCCAGCTGTTACTGACACATAATGCAGACAAGGACAGCAATTAAAAGAGTAGTATTAATATGAATAATGTATTGAATATAGAGTGAGTATTATTACATATCAGCCAAATGCATATGCTATTATGAATGTATTAAGTTTTAAGTAAGTAAATGTATCGTTTTCAAAACCATGTTTTATATTGGGGAATGTGCTGTTATGCTAGTTTGCTTTCACTAACGACACACGATGTATGATGTGTTCAACATTATGTTGACCGTCTTTGCTTCTCAGTGTTTCTCTGGTACATAACTGAGAATGGATCTGCATGAGTACCATTCTTTCTCTCTCTCTCTCTCTTTGCCTTTTTACCCCGGATTGGGGCATGGCTCTCAACCAACTACATGTTCTCAGAGTCTTCCAATCTCTATGTCTATTCTTGTGCAGCTCTCCAACTCTTTATATTGTTGATCTCCGCCTCCATCCGCTCCATTATTTCTCGGCCTCCCCTTCTTTCTGCTGTTGCTGCGGTTCCAGGAAGGACTCGCTTGTTGGTATCCATCGTTGTTCGAAAATAGACGTGTGGATCCTATCCAGAAACGTTGGTGTTGTTCCTTAAACCCTGTTGTTTCCTCTTGGGAATCTAGTACTTGTTATGATGTATCCTAAGCTGTTGTTGGAGTAAAATCAGGAACCATTGGGATTTCAAACCTATTACTATCATTAACATGTATGGTGAGTATCACATATAGAAACTGTTGGTTATGGATGAGTATCACATATAGAAACAGTTGTTGTGGATGGTATCACATATAGAAACTAGTTGGTTGTGGATGGTATCACATATAGAAACTGTTGGTTGTGGATGGTATCACATATAGAAACTGTTGTTTGTGGATGGTATCACATATAGAAACAGTTGTTGTGATGGTATCACATATAGAAACTGTTGTTTGTGGATGGTATCACATATAGAAACTGTTGGTTGTGGATGGTATCACATATAGAAACTGTTGTTTGTGGATGGTATCACATATAGAAACAGTTGTTTAGATAGTATCACATATAGAAACAGTTGATTTAGATGATGTATCACATATAGAAACAGTTGTTTGGATGGTATCACATATAGAAACGTTGGTTGTGGATGGTATCACATATAGAAACTGTTGGTTGTGGATGGTATCACATATAGAAACTGTTGTTTGTGGATGGTATCACATATAGAAACAGTTGATTATGGATGGTATCACATATAGAAACAGTTGTTGTGGATGGTATCACATATAGAAACAGTTGGTTGTGGATGGTATCACATATAGAAACAGTTGGTTGTGGATGGTATCACATATAGAAACAGTTGGTTGTGAATGGTATCACATATAGAAACTGTTGGTTGTGGATGGTATCACATATAGAAACAGTTGGTTGTGAATGGTATCACATATAGAAACTGTTGGTTGTGGATGGTATCACATATAGAAACGTTGTTTGTGGATGGTATCACATATAGAAACTGTTGGTTGTGGATGGTATCACATATAGAAACAGTTGGTTGTGGATGGTATCACATATAGAAACTGTTGGTTGTGGATGGTATCACATATAGAAACAGTTGGTTGTGGATGGTATCACATATAGAAACAGTTGGTTGTGGATGGTATCACATATAGAAACTGTTGGTTGTGAATGGTATCACATATAGAAACTGTTGGTTGTGGATGGTATCACATATAGAAACAGTTGGTTGTGAATGGTATCACATATAGAAACTGTTGGTTGTGGATGGTATCACATATAGAAACAGTTGGTTGTGGATGGTATCACATATAGAAACAGTTGGTTGTGGATGGTATCACATATAGAAACTGTTGGTTGTGGATGGTATCACATATAGAAACAGTTGGTTGTGGATGGTATCACATATAGAAACTGTTGGTTGTGAATGGTATCACATATAGAAACTGTTGGTTGTGGATGGTATCACATATAGAAACAGTTGGTTGTGAATGGTATCACATATAGAAACTGTTGGTTGTGAATGGTATCACATATAGAAACAGTTGGTTGTGGATGGTATCACATATAGAAACTGTTGGTTGTGGATGGTATCACATATAGAAACTGTTGGTTGTGGATGGTATCACATATAGAAACTGTTGGTTGTGGATGGTATCACATATAGAAACTGTTGGTTGTGGATGGTATCACATATAGAAACAGTTGGTTGTGGATGGTATCACATATAGAAACTGTTGTTATGGAGTATTTCACATATAGAAACATGTTAATGAATTAAACACACATAGAAACATTTGTTGTTGAATAGTACAATATAGAAAATCTTTTAATGAATGTATCTCATCTAGAAGTAGTTATAGTATACATACTATATGACGTTGTAGAAATGTTATTAATGATAGAAATTTGGTTTGTATATAAGAAAGTTGTTGTGATGATCAATATAAAATGTGATTCATGTTTATTGCAAATGTTGTTTATGAAAATGATTTGTTTGGATGTATCACATGAAGGTATTCATGGAAAAGTTTTTGTGAAAAATACATAGATATTATGATACAAGTACATTTGTCAGTAATATAGTAGATATAGAAAATTTTTCAATGAATGTAGGTATCTAGATCAGTTATTTGTGACAACATATGAGTTTAGGATAGTTATTTGTGAAAATAGGTTTATGGACAGTTTTTGTGACAGAATAAGGTATTAATGTATTATTGCAAATAGGTATTTATGAAAATGTTGTCTATGATAAATTAGGTATTCATGGATCAGTTGATTTGGACAAATATAGATATTATGGATCAGTTATTTGTGACAAATATAGTATTTATGGATCAGTTATTTGTGACAAATATAGGTATTAATGGATCAGTTATTTGTGACAAATATAGGTATTAATGGATCAGTTATTTGTGACAAATATAGGTATTAATGGATCAGTTATTTGTGACAAATATAGGTATTAATGGATCAGTTATTTGTGACAAATATAGGTATTCATAAAACAATTGTTTATGTTAGATTTAGCCATACGTAAATACAGTCGTTGCATTGCATAAGAGAGGCAAATCAAAAATGAGCAGATTGTTGCAAAAGAGAGGTAGCAAATTGAATGCTCAAATGTTAATTCATGCTTCACAGCATGAGTTTCCATTGCTGCAAGATCTGGAGGATGTCTTGCTACAGGTAATCTCTGTCAATCCAGATGTCACAACAAAAGCAATTAATATGGGACTTTGTTCTTTTTCCTAGTGAATCTTCTTACTTATTTATTCCTCTCAGCTCCGTGTGGAGCATAGGGTCTCAACAGTTATTAGTCAATTTTCCTGGTCTCTGGCTGTTTTCTTTACGGTCTTTCAGGATAGTGAAACAATGTTCATTTCCTCAAAAAGACTTCATCTCCAGGTCTTTTTCCTTGTGGGCTCCACTCAAGTGCTTGTCTAGTGACACTCTACTGTGTTTTCCGTATGGTATGCCCGACTCACTGCCAGTTTCTCTTCTTAACCACGGTGATCATGGGTTCTTGTCACCTCTTGTGAACATCTCCCTGTCTCTCGCAGTGTCGGCACATTCCACATCCCAATAAGGATGGGTTTCTTCTGCGAAATCAACTTGGGAGCCTCTATTTTTGTTGTCTCAGTGGATCATCTGTCATCTGATCTGTATCTAATTTCTGTTCTGAAATGTCTTCTAGTCCTTCATTCACAAGGCTCATCTCTGACCGTATCTTCTACTGTTATTGGCTAGATATTCTTTATCCCCATTCACTTTCTCTTCCTCTGTGGGTTCCTGCACAGTGCATATTTGTTATATTGATTGATTGATAGGACTATCAACAATGCACTTCAGTGAGTAACCATGTGTGTCCCGATCTCTTTCTTACACAGGAAGATCTCAGCTGCGGTCCACAAACTCCATAGCACCTACGAGGGACCCCAATGTAATTTTGAGGATGGTGAAGATATTTTTGTAGAAATTTAATTTTTTTTTTTTCTTAATAAATTTTGCCCAGGCAGCGGCTTTCCAGCCTGCTGTTCTCGATTTTGAACTCCCAAGCATTATTTTACGTGCTCAAATTGAACACAGAACCTACGTTTTGTTGTCCATCTCCGATAGGACTAGGAACTGGATCTCACCTACACTGTGATCAGGGATCTCTGAAAAAATATACAGATGACTCACAAGGAGGCGAACCTGGTACCTTTGGCATGAGTAACAAGCACCTAACCTCTACGCCACAGAAAGCGCTCTGTTAAGTTTCATGAAAGTGTCAAATCCATTGACCCCTTTCTCTCGATTAACTTGATACATTTTCAGAACACAGTATCACTAAAGATGCAAATATAAAGTAGGTTGCTTTGACAAATACAATTGTAACAAAGACAACCATTGATATAAGCTTGTGATATGGGACAGGCTTTAGTAAAGATAACTTGCATTGACTAAAAATACAATTTGATTGCTGCAAAAGTCAATGTTTATACTTTGTGGCTATACCACTGTAGTGACCTGTTAACTAGGTCAATATGGTGCTAGTTATTATTTACTTCAGTCATACAATTAATCAACCACTGATTTGGTTCTAATTAGTAAATTTTTAAATGTTTGTTACATTGTGATATTAAGTTTTAGAGCCCTATGAGGAACAACTTGCAGATATATAAACAACATTACAGAAGTCTTACTGCATAAACTTACACCGACAAATGGGACACTAGACAGACTAATTGATAGATAGATGGACAAGATTACAGAAGTCTTACTGCATAAACTTACACCGACAAATGGGACACTAGACAGACTAGTTGATAGATAGATGGACAAGATTACAGAAATGTTACTGCATAAACTTACACTGACAAATGGGACACTAGACAGACTAATTGATAGATAGATGGACAAGATTACAGAAATGTTACTGCATAAACTTACACCGACAAATGGGGCACTAGACAGACTAATTGATAGATAGATGGACAAGATTACAGAAATGTTACTGCATAAACTTATACCAACAAATGGGACACTAGACAGACTAATTGATAGATAGATGGACAAGATTACAGAAATGTTACTGCATAAACTTATACCAACAAATGGGGCACTAGGCAGACTAATTGATAGATAGATGGACAAGATTACAGAAATGTTACTGCATAAACTTACACTGACAAATGGGACACTAGACAAACTAATTGATAGATAGATGGACAAGATTACAGAAGTCTTACTGCATAAACTTACACCAACAAATTGGACACTAGGCAGACTAATTGATAGATATATAAACAAGATTACAGAAGTCTTACTGCATAAACTTACACCAACAAATGGGACACTAGACAGACTAATTGATAGATGGATAGACAACCTTATATAAATTTTACTTCAAAACTCAACGGCCAATGGGGCACTAGGCAGACTAACTGAGTAGATGGATTGAGAACATTACAGAACTCCTACAACATCATCAGCTCACAATCGCCCAAGTGGTTACCGGGGTTCAAATTTGGGGTGTAAAGAATAGAACCACTGTTACCTGCCACGCATGTCATAAGAGACGACTGAGTAGGTTTGGCTGAAATCGGATGCACATGTCCTAAACGTAGAAGTCTATGCATTTAGGGGCCTACTAAACCAATGTGCAACGTATACATGTTCTTAGCAAAGATCAAACATATCACAGTGATTAAAATTGGTCGTAGAAGACACGCAAAGAAGAAGGAGAGAAGATCAGCTCACAATAACCAATACAAAATACTTGATACAGAGCCCAATGTTTCAGTTAACCTCACTCTAACATATAATTGGAAGCTATAACCAGTTAAAATGATAATTATTTATTTGTCATTTGATATCTATTTGCAGGATTTTGAAGCACAAGAAACTGCCAAAGCTCAGAAAGCTGCAAAATCATTGTAAGTATGGTTTCTTGTAGTTACAACAAATCAATCACATTGTGTCTACTGTTAGCTATGGCACTCAAATTACATCTTTATTTTTCTTTCTTTTTCTTTCTTGTCCTTTTCTGTTCTTGCTTTTGTCATTCTCTGTTTTTTTCTTTTGTCCTTCTCTGTTCTTTCTTTTGTCCTCTGTTCTTTCTTTTGTCCTTCTCTGCTTTTTTTATGACTAGGCTTAGTATGTTTAACTGATGATCGGTTTCCGAGATAGTGCACGCTCTGTCACTTGATATGCTGTGGTATTGTGAAGTTTAAAATGTCTGTAACTCCTTCAATCCATTGTTTTCTTAGTCTGCCTATTTCATTGATGATTCCATTTTCAGATTGTACGCTCTTGCATTTGGTGTATTCGGGTTCATTCTCACCAAGTGACCAAACCATTTGAGTCTCTGTTTTCAATGAATCTAACAACAGGTGTTGTTCAGGCTGTTCTTCTAATTTCCACATATTGTCTGTACAAAGTTTAATACATACTGGTGCCTGACTTTCTGAATTGGGGAAACATTCAGTTGGCCATTGTGTTACCTGCCCTAACACTTCATATAAAACACAAAATATGTATGTAAACCTTATTGCCGTGTACTTAACTATCTGTGTCATTTATTGTATATTTTTGTGTGACTATCTTCAGACATGCCCGTGCACCAATGGAAGGTCAAATTCTAAAGTTTACCAATGTAGTCAAAGGTTACCAGTATAGATGGTTTGTGCTCAACCCAGATTCTGGAATGCTGGAGTACTTTGAAGTAAGACATAAGTCTGTCAGAGAATGTTCATTATAAATTATCTTAATACTGTTACAGGTAAAATCGTCAATATAATACCATAATATAAAATGCCATAGATAATTTTTTAGTTATAAGAAAAATAATGTTGTTGCTGCCTGTAATATCATTTTTGATGGTATGTGGTGGTGGAACATGTGCCTGTGGAAATTAATGGTCGCATGGCTAGTGTAGTCGCAGCGAAACTGTTCAGGTTATGATTTTTCTTTATGCCCCCAGCAGAAGTTAAATTCCTTGGCCGTACAGTGAATTGAACCCAGGTCTCCCGCATGGGAGCTGCGCTGTAATCTATTCTGCCAGATGCTCCGCAATGTCTAAGATATAGAAAGTGTATAAAAGAGGCCTCACAGAACTAAGCTTTAATATTTGAGTTGTGGTAGACCCTTATCTTCATAGTTACCTTCCCTTTCCTCAGCTAGCTAGGTTCCCAGTTGCAGTTCTGTCCACTCTAATGTATCTGTACTGGGAGCAGGCCTTGTATCTTTTGAATCAGACATTCTAACCACTTAACTAACAGGAAAATGTAATTATTTATTTGCTTTCGTTCTTATCAGCTTAGTTAACAACTCTGTGATACCGTTAGGCTCCTACGCACCTGTTAGGCCCCTACTACATGTAGTACAGGCCCATCCTAATTTCTACCAAAATGTATGCATAGTATCGAACAGGAAACAAATTTATACAAATGGATAACTAATATTTTATAAACAGAAAAACCTCACTTAAAAATTACCACAACTGAAGCTATACTATAACAAGGTATCAGATCTGACCGGCTATTAGTAGGCCATCAGAGCTGACGCATGCCAGGAAAGTTTTGTAAATATTTATGTTCTGAAGACATCATTTTCTTTTATGATTGTCTGTTTAGTCTAGGTGTTCATATTATATAGATTACAGATAAATCTTTCTATCATTTGAATAGCTTTAATTATATATTTATGAAGACATAATTATATTTGAAATTCATAAACTCTTTTTCAGTGAATGATAATTATTTGACTCCAGAACAAACATATGTTGGTTTTGGTGACAGAGTTATAGTGTTAATGAGCAAGATGTATAGATTAACATTAACAGTTTTGATCTTACAATCAATTTTATGAAGACTGAAATTTTTGTGATAGTCTGTGGCTGGATGGTTGTATCATGAACAAAAAACATCATGATAAAGAATCAACATTTTAAAACTGTGGACCATTTGATCTACTTGGGTAGTGCCTTCTGCAGTAAACAAGGTTCTAAAGTCAGCCACAAGATTGCAGCCTACTTTCTGAAGGCTACATAGTAATGTTTGGAATTGTAAAGGAATAACCATCATGATAAAGAATCAACATTTTAAAACTGTGGACCATTTGATCTACTTAGGTAGTGCCTTCTGCAGTAAACAAGGTTCTAAAGTCAGCCACAAGATTGCAGCCTACTTTCTGAAGGCTAGATAGTAATGTTTGGAATTGTAAAGGAATAACCATCATGATAAAGAATCAACATTTTAAAACTGTGGACCATTTGATCTACTTAGGTAGTGCCTTCTGCAGTAAACAAGGTTCTAAAGTCAGCATGAAGTTGAGCCTACTTTCTGAAGGCTACATAGTAATGTTTGAATTGTAAAGGAATAACCATCATGATAAAGAATCAACATTTTAAAACTGTGGACCATTTGATCTATTTAGGTAGTGCCTTCTGCAGTAAACAAGGTTCTAAAGTCAGCCACAAGATTGCAGCCTACTTCTGAAGGCTAATAGTAATGTTTGAATGTAAAGGAATAACCATCATGATAAAGAATCAACATTTTAAAACTGTGGACCATTTGATCTACTTAGGTAGTGCCTTCTGCAGTAAACAAGGTTCTAAAGTCAGCCACAAGATTGCAGCCTACTTTCTGAAGGCTAGATAGTAATGTTTGGAATTGTAAAGGAATAACCATCATGATCAAGAATCAACATTTTAAAACTGTGGGCCATTTTATCTACTTAGGTAGTGCCTTCTGCAGTAAACAAGGTTCTAAAGTCAGCATAGATTGCAACCTACTTTCTGAAGGCTACATAGTAATGTTTGGAATTGTAAAGGAATAACCATCATGATCAAAAATCAACATTTTAAAACTGTGGGCCATTTTATCTACTTAGGTAGTGCCTTCTGCAGTAAACAAGGTTCTAAAGTCAGCCGCAAGATTGCAACCTACTTTCTGAAGGCTACATAGTAATGTTTGGAATTGTAAAGGAATAACCATCATGATCAAAAATCAACATTTTAAAACTGTGGGCCATTTGATCTACTTAGGTAGTGCCTTCTGCAGTAAACAAGGTTCTAAAGTCAGCCGCAAGATTGCAGCCTACTTTCTGAAGGCTACATAGTAATGTTTGGAATTGTAAAGGAATAACTTCTACTGATGGGGGTTCTGTGTGGCATAGAGATAAGATGTTCGCTTCTCACTCCAAAAGTACTCAGTTCATTCCCCAAGTGGAGGATCAGGATGCTTTTCTAGAGATTCCTGATCACAATGTAGGTGAGATGAAGCTTCTAGTCTTATTGGAGACTAACGATAAATTGTAAGTTTGTGTTCAAGTTGAACACACAAAAGAACCCTTGGCAATTGAAAATTGATATGAGTAGGCTGCAAAGTGACTGCCCATGAAAATTGATATGAGTAGGCTGCAAAGTGACTGCCCATGAAAATTGATATGAGTAGGCTGCAAAGTGACTGCCCATGAAAATTGATATGAGTAGGCTGCAAAGTGACTGCCCGTGAAAATTGATATGAGTAGGCTGCAAAGTGACTGCCCATGAAAATTGATATGAGTAGGCTGCAAAGTGACTGCCCATGAAAATTGATATGAGTAGGCTGCAAAGTGACTGCCCATGAAAATTGATATGAGTAGGCTGCAAAGTGACTGCCCATGAAAATTGATATGAGTAGGCTGCAAAGTGACTGCCCGTGAAAATTGATATGAGTAGGCTGCAAAGTGACTGCCCATGAAAATTGATATGAGTAGGCTGCAAAGTGACTGCCCATGAAAATTGATATGAGTAGGCTGCAAAGTGACTGCCCATGAAAATTGATATGAGTAGGCTGCAAAGTGACTGCCCAAACAAAATTCAGTTAAAAAAAGTATCCCAATAGGATTTTAATAACTGTATGTTTAGAAGTCATTTACAAATGAGAATCTATATGATCCCACATAATATTTGGCTTTGTATTGTTGAATATCTAAGAGTTTTATGAATCCCTTAACTTTATGTCCTTTTCAGTTGAGTTTCAGTTTGGAATATCTTCATTGCACTCCAGACATGTCTATTGGTGCTCCGATCTCCTTTGCATTATCTCCAACAGCGCCCAGCAACTGACCATACCAGTTTTATTTTGATTGATGAGCCTACTCATATACATACAGTTATTCTTTTGTTCTTCATATATCACCACATTCTCATTTTATTGTTTTTCCCCTCCTTGATGAGCTACTTTCCAGCCTTGTCTAGGTATCCCTGCGCATCCAGGCAGACCCATTGGTGCTCAATTTCCTCCAGCAGATGTTGACAGATGTGCATGCTTATTGGTTCCCATGTCTAGCTGGTTAAACAAATTCCTCATTCTGTCCTCAGTGACCCAGTCTGTCCTGTTCATACAATATTGGATTACAAACTCCTACAATCACTGTTGTATATATTCATCAGCAGTTCCTGAGTCCTCATCTAAAAAAAAACCACATTTACTAAGAAATCAAAGTGTACAGAACCCATTTTCATGTAATGTGGTTTATTGTGGAATACTGCTCATTTTCTTTCTTTGACCAATGGCGCACAATAGAGAGCTGCGATAGCATCATGGTTAGTACACTTGCTTCTTAGGTGCATAATCTAGGTTCAATTACAACAGCTGTTAGGTCAGCCAAGCCTCAGTTGAGTACCAGAAAAACACTTGAGAAGTGAAGGCAGTCCACATGATGTTGACTGTTATTGTTATAACATCTTCTAGTAGTTGAAATTAGTTTTCATTGTTCTTTAAATCTGTCTATTTCATCTAATCTGAAATATTGTCAGTTTAGAGTTTCATTTTGATATGAAAACTGTATAAACAATAACACTTGTTAACAAAAACATTTTTATTTGTATTTAGAAAGAAGAACACAAGAAACTGAGGCCAAGGGGTTCAGTTCACTTAGCAGTAAGTAGCAAACTCAATTTGTCAATTGTTATATTTAAAACAGTAGAAGTTGCTTGTGAAAGGTGATATTTGTAACGGTAGATAACATGTCTGGTGATAGATGGAGATGTCAAATGTATATGATTTCTTGAAGTAACCTAGTAACAAACTACAGGGTGTTCAAGATAAAAGCGGTCTGTGATTGAAGCCAATCTGGCATATATTTATGAAAATGAGAAGGTTCAATTATGATGTAGTAACGGTCATGGTTGTGTGGCGGTATAATTGTAGTGCGGAAAGGGGCGATAAACAAATGTGACGTAGGACAAGCTAGTCAAAACCGGTTAAATAGTAAATACACACCACGCAATATGTAAATGGCAACTTTCGATTTGTCAATGGGGCTGCTTTAATCTTGAACACCCTGTATAAAAAAGTCAGTACTTTTTTGTTAAACGAGCGTCCAGTTTCTGATGAAATAGTGCATTATCTACTTAATCTAATGTGATAATTTAGTCGCTTGCTTGAGTTCCATTTAGTGCAGGAACATTGACTGGTATTCTTTCTTATCACAGGCAGCAGTTGTGTCTCCTTCAGAGGAGGACTCGCAGACATTTATTGTGAGTGCAGCAAATGGAGAAATCTTCAAACTTAGAGGTGACTTGAATTTTATGTAATCAAATCAACACGTTTCTAAAGTAATCGCTATGTAGGCAGTTAATAAAAATGAGGCAGAAATATAGACTATTATGTCTTGGCCGCAATATGAGAAAATATTTTGTGTAGAAAATGATGTTGGAAGGCATAATGCAGGTTTGGAGAGAAGAAAAGAAAGATGACATTCGAGGATAGCCTTCAACACAGAGACATGTACAGACATTGCAGTTCAGACTTGGCCCGCCTGCCCAGCGTGTTCATAGCACGTTGGACTGCGGGTGACTAGCCCTCTGTGTGTGCGGGTTCAATTCCGCAGGCTGTAAGAAAGGCCACAGGTTCCCCAGATTCACGGTGTTTGTGGCACCGAACCGAAGGGTTACGATGTCCATGGCACCGAGCCAAAGAGCTGAAAGCTCAAGTGCTTCTGGATCAGGAAAAAAAGTTCAGACTTATGTTGACTGCTGAGGACATGATACAATTAGGAGACATAATCAAATGATTTTGTCACGTCTTTAACATGTCTAGTCTGATGATAATGCAGACACAGAGTACAGTTGAGAGATATTATAAGATAGCTTTATCATCATCATCTAGTGTCTGAACATTACAGAGGTATTTTGAAGTGTTGGTAAAATGCTGTGCAATGAAATCAAACCTTTGGCTTTAGAGCCTTGTAAAGCTGTAGTTGAAACTTTCTTTCAATATTTTCTCATCATTTATTAATCTACTTTATATTTAGTTTGTTTATGTTTGCTGTTTCCTATATGTCATCAGGCTGTTTTATATATTTAAGCAGGCTGTTTTCTATATGTAAGCAGGCTGTTTTCTATATGTAAGCAGGCTGTTTTCTATATGTAAGCAGGTTGTTTTCTATATGTAAGCAGGCTGTTTTCTATATGTAAGCAGGTTGTTTTCTATATGTAAGCAGGCTGTTGATTCGTTTCATGTAAGTGACAAGATCAATGGAGATTATATATATTTGCTCATTAGTTTTATATATTTGAAAATAAGATTCTTGTTTTCTTTTTAAGCTTTGGACGCTAAAGAACGGCAGCTTTGGGTTGATCGTATTCGTTCAACAGCAGAGTACCATACTGCCAGCATATCTCAGGTGATGATAGAATCTTGTTTTGTGATGTTTTTGTTTTAGTTTTTTTTGTAAGTGTTCAATATATATATATAGTTGTGTGTGTATGTATGCACGCATGTATGTGTGTGTGCGAACATGCGTGCATGTGTGGAAATTCTTTTGTGATAAAATGTAATTGTGTCTGTCTGTGTGTGAGGTTGTACAATAGTTTGTAATAAAGTATTATTGTTTATAATATACTTGCTTGGATCTACTTTTGTTTTCCTACTGCTTATGCCATGAAGTGTTGCATAGAGAAAATATGTATAGCTTTTTCTTTAAGTTGTCCGGAGTGTAGCTTTGGCCATTGTTATATTGAGTTTATTGTGTGTCTCTTTGACTATATATTTATTTCTTCTGGGTCTCTGTCTTTCCTTGTAGCCTGATGTTCTTGTGTTTTCATTTTAACCAAATTACCAAAGCTTTTGATGTTCTATCAACGTATTGACTGGTGTTGGCCCTACACTTGATCCTCATCATCATCAAGGTGCGTATCCTTTATAGGACGTTGCTCTTTTGCAGCGCATTTGAAATTCACTCTGTCTCTTGCCAGTTCACCCACTTCGTCGGTGGTCATGTTCATGGTTTCTTTAATATCTTGTAGCCATCTTCTTCTTGGTCTGCCTCTGATTCCTGCGACCCTGCCCTCTAGAATACACTTTATCTTAGTGTTATATTCTATTCGTTTTATACTCCTCATTTAATCTTGAGTAGTTATTTGAACAATTAAATCTTATATCAGCTTGCTGATTATGCTGTATGTTCGATTATGCTTCATCTTCGATTTTAAACTGTTCTTACAAAAACGCAGTTATTCACATTTTTACAGAAATTGTATGGATCGTGTTTATATGTGTGTGTGAATGTGCATGTGTGTGAGCTTTAGGTGCTTTGTGATCAAGTATGATTGTTTTGTTGTGTGTGTCTGATTTTCAAAGCATGCTTGCTGTTTTGTGATATTTGAATGAGAGTTTTGAAGAAGACAAACACTGGATATGATTATGGAAAAGACTCCATCAAAGACCTAAGCAGAACAGCCCAGGTCATTAATTTGACTAGCACGGACACTGCAGACTCAGAAACACTTATACAGACTAGAATAAGTCAAACAGCTCTCTCAGTGTCAGCTGGCAGAACAGACACGGGCATATCCTGCAAGACTGTCCTCTTCTGTGTGAGCTGAGAAGCAACATGTGGCCACACCCAGTCGACCTGAAAACTAAGCTTTGGGAAACCTGACAGACCTGAAGCTGTCTGCCCAGTTTGTGGTCCACAGTAAATTAAGCGCATGACCAGAGATCGCTGAAGAAGAAGAAGAAGAATGAGAGTTTGCTTGCATGCAGGAAATGGCCAGTTATGTGAATGGAAGACTGTGTGAATGGAAGACTGTGTGAATGTGTACGTGTGTGGATGGAAAGATGTGTGAATGAAAGATAATGTTGCTCTCAGATTTAATTTAAAACTGTAATGTAAAACATCAGCTGACTCTTCTGATGGTTTTAACTCTAACCATTGACAGCTGTTTTGTCCTCTCTACCATTATGGTATGTGGATCTTTGTGAGAAGCTTGGGGTTTTCTCAGTTTCTCGAACTGTTTACATGTCTACAGTGTGGGTTTCCCGGCCACACACACACACCCCTCTTGGTCACTTTTGGGCATGAATTGAGAGAAGACAGTGGTTCTATTCTTTGCTACTCTGAAACCACATGGAAAGTGTTGGGCGTAAAGACATAATGTATTGCAGTGTACCATCTGTAAACCACAGTACAACATACTTATTCTCTTTGACTCAAACCACAAACAAATGGTGGTTAACAATTTTTTATTTCAGAAGGAATGATAACAAACAGCAAGCAAAATCTCAATGAACTGACAGTGTGAAAATGTAACCATGAAGGGAGATAGAATATGAGTATAGAATGGCATAGTAGAAAATGGACTTAAAAAAGTGATTAACTCTTAGTGAACCAGGGCCAAAGTCATGTTTTTACAAGCCATATGTTTTTATAATAAAAAATGCCCTTTAGTGTGACTCCTGGTAAATACACATCCAACCCAAAGCCACATAGTGTGGTGTTTGGTTCCCAAAGAGTTAATCTCTCTCTCAAAATATGTTCACTAGATTTGAAATTAATAGTTGATTCTACCTAATAAATACAACCAGTATCAAATATTATAAGGAAACGAAGGTGGAAATATTTAGTCATGTTCTTAGATCAGACGAAAAGAGACTAAATCGACAAGTCCTTATGTGGTCACCAGTTGGGAAAAGATAACGTGGAAGACCAAAGACCACTCTTCGAAGAACCATCCAACAAGAAAGTAAACTATTGGGATGTAAAACCATACAAGATCTCCAACTGCTAGCAACGAGCCGTATCACATGGAGATCTAAAACCTATGTGCCGCCTTTGGTACGAAAGGAACAAACTAACTAACTATACCTAATAAGAATTATAACATAAGCATTTTAAGACCACATAGGAAATAAGAAATGTAAGGAGAGCAAATAACTCTAGTACGAACAATAGAAGAAGATGCCAGAACAAGATTTATGGATGAATTCAAGAAAATTCTTGAGAAGAGACTGTTGCAACCCTTGTTCCACATGGAGCTAGAAGCAAAGGGTGTCACAAAATACAGATTCTGCTTGCTAGTTATCATACATATCTGTCTTTGAAGGTGATATATTCTCTCATATTTTCTGTTGATTTAAGAGAGTTATTTATTGTCTTTCTGCAGAACTCACTTCATCCGGCACCGAAAGTGGCAAATGCGCCGCCTCGTCACAGCAATTCAACACAGGAATCAGTCAAAGCAAATCTTGGATCACATGAAAGTTTACCATTGATGTAAGAATGTAGATTTTGAGCGAAATTTCAAAATCTTGGCTTTAAATCTAATTGTAGAAATCTTGACTTTAGATCATAATGTAGAAATCTTGACTTTAGATCATAATGTAGAAATCTTGACTTTATATCTTAATGTAAATATTTTGACTTTAGATCTTAATGTAGAAATCTTGACTTTAGATCTAAATGTAGAAATCTTGACTTTAGATCTAAATGTAGAAATCTTGACTTTAGATCTAAATGTAGAAATCTTGAATTTAGATCTTAATGTAGAAATCTTGACTTTAGATCTTAATGTAGAAATCTTGACTTTAGTTCTTAATGTAGAAATCTTGACTTTAGATCTTATTGTAGAAATCTTGACTTTAGTTCTTAATGTAGAAATCTTGACTTTAGTTCTTAATGTAGAAATCTTGACTTTAGATCTTATTGTAGAAATCTTGACTTTAGTTCTTAATGTAGAAATCTTGACTTTAGTTCTTAATGTAGAAATCTTGACTTTAGATCTTATTGTAGAAATCTTGACTTTCGATCTAAATGTAGAAATTTTGACTTTAGATCTTAATGTAGAAATCTTGACTTTAGTTCTTAATGTAGAAATCTTGACTTTAGTTCTTAATGTAGAAATCTTGACTTTCGATCTTAATGTAAAAATTTTGACTTTAGATCTTAATGTAGAAATCTTGACTTTCGATCTTAATGTACGACTCTTTTACTTTGGATCTTGGTGCATCATGGTTTGGTGCATCATGACTTGGTGCATCATAGCTTGGTGCATCATAGTTTGGTGCATCATAGCTTGGTGCAACATGGCTTGGTGCATCATGGCTTGGTGCTTCATGACTTTATATCTATCTTTAACCATCTCCCTTACTGTTAACATTTTATATATCTATATCCTCTTCATGTCCCGTTTGACACATAAGACTTCTACAAGAGGTTTCCACTGTTTCTGTTCTGTCACCTTTCTACTAATTGTTTCCCATGTCAGGCCACTCTGTTTCAACTTTCTTTGCACATTTCTTGTCCATGTTTCTTTTAGATGCCCAGGCCTTTTTTCCCATTTGGGAGAGATGTCCTAACCAATGCTCTTACTGACATGCAATATATTTGCCCACTCCACCTTCATTTGTGTCTTTCAATGATGGTCTCAAATAATGCAGTTTGTTCATTTCAAAATCTCTTTACTTGCTATTATACTTGGCCAGAATACTTCATAAACATTTACTTTGGAATGTCTCTAATTTGTGTATGATGTTGTGGGTCATTTTGCATCACTCAATACAGAAACATCAGTATACTGAGACCCAAAAATCGGTATTATTTGTGTTATGAAACTAGATTCCACCTCTGCATGAAATATGTCTTGCCCATCTATACAGGAGGAGATCACCAAGAGATGATGTACTTCAAGAAGTTAAAGAGTTTTACATGGGAGCAGATGACTTTGCCAAACACCTCGACAACAGAATATCGGTATGCTTTCTCCAGTACTATGCTAATATGTGACATATTGTTGTCCAAATGACAGTGACGAACTAGAATTGAAACATATGGGTGGTCGAATCATTTTTTAAAATTCTGTGCTGTACATCATTTTCAGAAAGGTCTGTGTTAAAAGAAGTATCTGCTAGATTAGCTGACAAATTATCCAGTTCTAATTATCTTGTTCTTTTTTTGCTTCTCATCTTTCAGTTATCGTCTTTAATAATCCAACACTATATGGGCTACTGAAATTCACAACCCAGTGCTGTACACAGCACCAATAGCTTTAAATTTTGTGTATTTGTTCACCTGGTGCTTGAATTACATAGAGAAACAGAGAATGAAGTGGTTTGGCCACTTAATAAGAATGCATCCAAACTCCACAGTATACAGAGTCTTCTACAACAGAACATCGGAAAGAAGGCAAGAGGAATACCACAGAAAAGATGGTTAGATGGCGTAGCAGAATCCTGTGAAAGAGCAAGATAACAATCACACAAGCCACCAGAATAGCGCAAGACAAAACAGAAAACCACAACACTGGGCAACAACCCGGTAGCAGTGTGACGACATACGAAGAAAGAAGAAGTTCACCTGTTATGAATTCAGGCGTAATCAGGGCACCCTAATGTGGAACCTCTGACTGATTTTTGCATAAAGGCTTAATTTCTTTATCATCAATGTCTTTCACCATTCTGGCGATCCTTACTCCTTCTGAGGTACTTGTAATTTAGGTCCTCTAGTAAAGGATCAGGAAACCTGTAGTTCAACTGTGTACCGTGTGCACACCAAAATATTTTTGGGCCCATGTTAGCCTTGAGCCCATGTTGACCTTGAACCCTAAAATGAGCACATCACATATCTACTAGTGAAGATTATTATTGACTTCGCTATCGACGTCACAATAGCTTTAATGAACTGTATAGTTTGCTTCCTGTCATCCATAGAGTCCCTTATGTTTAGAAATAGTATGATTTTGGTACATGATATTTTCTACTTATCTTCTGTCTAGAGCTGATACTCATGAAGGATATGTTCTTCAGTTTCTGAACTTATTGCACAAGACTGTCTCAACAATTTTTAAGTTTTCTGTACAGGTCATTGCTTGATTTGTTGGCCCTTGTTCATATTCTAGTGATAATGGTCTACTTACTGACTAACATTTAGGGGCACAGGTACTTGTGATCTGCATTTGAATGTGCCTGCATCTTAAACTGTTTTTGTTAATTCTGCTTTTATGATTCATTATATGAGATGTCCCTTTTCTATCTGTTTGAGAAATCTTCCCTTCCGTATCAATAACTTACGAATTTACCTTTCTATAATGTCATAGTGCTCTGTAATCCATTGCAATACTGTTTGTTTCATAATGTTACTTATCTGCAGTAATAGTATGTGAGTTTGATAATATGTGAGTGTTTTTTGGGGGGGTAGTTAGGATATTAACGAAGGTAGCGTTATGTCGGACATACTCTTAAAAGAAATTATCAGAGAATCACAAAACAGGCTGAGCAAGCTGCTTAAAATAGAGCGGTATGGAGAAATTAGTTGCAAGCCTTTTTTAATGTTATAACAGTATGAGAGAAATATAATAAGAGCATTAATACAAATTTTGTATCAGTTAGGACATCCACCCAGCTACAGTGTGTCTCTACCCTTTATTGATTGTATTGTTTTGTGGTTGAATATTGTCACTGAGGTTTCATGTTTTCCAGTTTTAAGAGGTCCTATTTTCTCCACAGGAATTGCCCACATCAGGACACTACTTGAACTCCTTAGACACAGTAAGTCATAGATTCAGTTGAAGGCGGGAGACCCACCCAGAACAAGGGTTGTCTTTAAAAAAAATTCACAGAAAAAAACTAACCAATGTATTGTCAAACAATTTGACCACATGTTGTAAGAGACATTGTTTTTTATGGTAAACAACGTTTAGTATATGCATTATAATTAGTTATTTAAAAAATAAATAATTTTCTTGAAAATATATTGTAAAAACCCCCCACTTCATCGTGCAGTGGATTTCACAAATATAAGAAATGCAAAGAATGCCAAACTAGCATATGACTTACATATCACCCATAATTGTAGCATGAACCTTCACTTTTTGTCTAAACTGTATATAAGCAGAGATATTGCTGTTCTAATTTGAAATTTTTTTTATTTGGAAGGGTTACATTGAAAAACCATATCTACAAAACCAATTGAGTTAGGCATTTTTTGGAGGTTCACACTATAATATAGGTAATATGTACATCATATGCAAGTTTGACATTCTTTGCACTGCTTATGTTTTCAAATTCACTGCACGATGAGGGGTTGCAGTATATTTTCAAGAAAATTAATTATTTTTAAATACATAATTATAATGCATACACCAAACGTTGTTTATCATCAAAAACAATGTCTTTTGCAACATGTGGTCAAATTTTATAACAATATGTTTGTTAGTTTTTTTTCTGTGAATATTTTAAAAAGACAACCCTTGTTCTGGGTGGGCCTCCCACCTGAAGAAATAATTTTAGTATTAGCAGTGAAGACATGAATTTGATATTTACAGGGAACTCATGAATTCAGTATTTGCATTTAGTTATGAATTCTTTATATTAATTCAAGGATTCAATATTTTTAGTTAAAGTCAGCTATTTAATATTTGACCAGAAAATCATCATAAATTAAGTATTTGATAGTGAATGTCAGTATTTACATTTAAATCATGAATACACCAGAGAGGGCTGCAGCACACATCTGAGGGTGTTGCCATCATCCCTTGCAATGGACGGTTATCATTATTATTATGCAATGACAGTCGTTAATTTAGTATTTTCAGTGAAAGCCATGAATTCATTGTACACATTTAGTCATAATTTAGTATTTATTTTTGTAGTTATGACTTTAGTATGTCTGTTGGAACTCAAGGTCATGGTAGAGCTATGAATGTTTGGCAAGAATAATTTACTTCAGCTAGGTCTGATTTTTTCATTGATTTGAACTTTCAGAAAAATAGTGTATCACTGGTTAGTAATTCCTCTATCAACATAACAGATTGTGCCAGTTTGTCCTTGAACTAAAGCCGAAGGTTTGACTTTATTGCACCAGGTTATTGGTTCAGTCTAAAAAGAACGTCATACCAAATATGCAAAAAGTTGATTAATCAACATTGATACTGGTGTGTTGGACTGCTGGATTTGTTGTGGCGGAGATTGAAGCACCTATTGACATGTTACGTAGCGATGTGATGTTAGTCCTCATATAACTGATAACTACCAGGTTTTACCCCGTATGGCTCCATCCCTCTTTGACAGAAATGCCACACCATCTGCTGAGAGTATTGCACAAAGCATGCACTCCATCGCTCCTGCAACAATCCTAGGGAACTCTGGAAAAAATGCACTTGTGAACATGATAAAAAACATTCTGAAAAGAACAAAATACCAAATGTGCGGAAGGATTAATTAATCAACATCGAACTGGCGTGTTAGTCCACTAGACGCTGATTGATTTATCGAGGTATGGCTCAGATCACCTATTAACATGTCAGGAAAGCTATGATTATAGTCCTCATATAACCAATAACTGATGAGATTATCTTTCACCTTATTATGGTTGTATAAGAAATAGTTTTAAAAACTGGCTGAAGCACTTCAAAGTTAGCATTATAGTTCTAGCAGTAATAAAAGTTAATCTGCTGCTGTCATTGATCTGTACAATATTTCAGGATCTACTACTGCTGAAAGCTACATCTGCTGCAACTTTACAGTGTATACAAGACTGCATTAATATTTTACAGCTTGCAGAGGTATGTGGTTCAAAATAAGATTACAAGTAATGTTCTTTATTTTGTAATTGAAGATTTCGATTCGTTCTTTCTCCAATCCTGTTGTGTCTCACAGCATCAGGATAAGAAGATATTTCTAGAACAGCTTTTGTGTGCGTTCATAAACAGGTCTTTACGCGTTTGTGTTCTCTGAGGTCCACCTTTTGTGGTCTGCCTTTTAATTAATCTATGTAATGTTAACTTGACGATTGTAATTAGTGTATTTAATCTTATAATTTAATATTTCAATTAATATTTAACCAACAATGTGTTACCAGTGCCAAATGGACACTGACAAAAGAACAAGAAAGAAAATTACCACTGTGAAATCAGATGCTTGAGGAAAGCAGTAAATAAAAAAAAGAAGAGACCATACAAGAAATGAGGAAATTAGAAGAACAGTTGGAACAGCGCCTGCTATTAGATTCATTGAAAAACAGAAACTCAAATGGCCATTTGGTGAGAATACACCAGTTGTAAGAGCATACAACCTGAAAATGGAATCATCAAGGAAGGCAGGCCCAGAAGAAGATGGGTTGATGGAGTTACAGACATCTTAAAACTCCACAATACCACAGAATATCTAGCGACTGAGCGTGCATTATCTCGGAAACCAATCATCAGTTAAACCTGGTATGCCTAGTGGCAGAAAAGGAAAAAAAGAATCAATAAGATTTAATTTAAAAAATGTAATGTATACTTGACTACTGTAATTAAAGTATTTAATCTTATAATTCAGATGTAATTAATAAATAATGTTATACTTGACTACTGTAATTAATTAATTAAATCTTATAATTCAAGATTTCAATTAATAAATGTAATGTTATTTACTACTGTAATTAATTAATTAAATCTTATAATTCAGATTTCAATTAATAAATGTAATGTTATAATGAAAGTTTACAATTAGTGTATTTAATCTAATACGTAAGATTGCAATTAATGGTCTCTTACTTTTAGAATTGAAGATAACAGTTAATGACTAATTTTATCATTGATAATTTATGTGTGATTTTGTTAAATTTTGTAAAGTAGCACAGATTAGTTGAAGTTTATGATTCTATTGAGCATATCCACATTATTATTACAATTTTATAGACTTCAATATTTTGTTACTTTCTTTCAGCCAGGAGTAAAGCAAACCTCAAGTTTACCAATCATGTAGTAGATTGTCTGGAATCTTTTCTTATTCTTTCTTCTTCTTGTCTTCAGTTATTCTAAATTGATATGTTAGATAAACACATAGAAACAAATAAACTGCAACGTTACAAATGTTTGATTGATTGATTGATTGATTGATTGATTGATTGATTGATTGATTGATTACCATCATCATTGCGCTCCAGGAATGGCCATGTGGGCTCTGATCTCTGTCTTGCCATGAAAATCTCAGCAACAGTTCATGAACTCCATAACCGCCCGAGTGGTATCAGGGGCCCAAATTGGGGGTAAAGAATAGAGCCATTATTACCTGCCACGCATAGTCGTAAGAGCGACAAGGAGGTTGGACTGGGGCTAGCTACTCCAACCTAAAAACACTAGATGGCTACAGAATGGAGAGCGAACTGAGTAAACGCTGGCTGAAACCGGACATATCACCGAAGGATAAGCACCAGAGCTCCAAATGGTGCTGAAGATGTGACGTAAAACACACCAATGCTAAGGCTGCATGAATCAGATTTCCACATGAATAGAATTTATGGGGATATCTGGTACATCAGTCTGGGCGCTTATCATGAGAGAGAGAGAATTTCATATCACCTGCAAAGGTCCCAGATGTAATTTTAAAAGGGTGAAAATTTTGAGAATGTTATTTTAACCTTTAATTAATTTTACCCAAGCAGTAGTTTTTCAGTCTAATCTTATCGATTTTCATTTGCCAAGAGTTATTTTACAGGCTCAATTTGAACACAGCACCTACTTTTTATCTCCCATCTCTAATAATACTAGAAACTTGATCTCGTCTATACTAAGATCTGAAATTAATGGAAAATAGCCTAATTGCTCTACACAGAAAATGAACCGAGCACTTCTGAAGTGAGAGGTGAACACTGTACGTCCACACTACTTAAACCCCTTAAAACTATAAAGGAATAATAGAAACTGAAACTGCAGAATCTAATATGTTGTGAATGAGATATAACAGTTAACATCAGTGTCAGTAAGCCAAAACTGACAAAGACCATACTCCACCTCAAGGTGGTGGCTCTGGTAACAGACAGCATCACTGCAGTTAAAGGAGTAGAGTTCTTTTCATTGTGAATGAAGACAAAAAAATTACACTATTATTAATAACATATTAACGCTAACAAAACAGACTTTTGTCTCGTTTGTAATGGCTTGGTAACTTCTATCTCTCAATGTTTATAATAATGGTTGGTTAGTAACTTACATCTCTACTTTTTCTTTTCCCCAATCCTGTTTTGCTTCACAGCGTCAGGATTCGAAAAAATGTATAGAACAGGCTTTTCATGCACTAAATAAACAGTGACTTTTGTTATCTCTGAGGTCCACCTTTTACGTGACCTGCCTTTTGCTTTGTAAGCACTTACATTTCTCAAGTGTTTATAATAATGATTGGGAGGTAACTTGCATCTTTCAGTGTCAATACAGTTTATGTGGTTGAGATGTATACTCTAACTTGAAAATTTGCAAATAAAGCCTTGAGTAATGTGACATGTGTTTTCCTTGTATTAGTTGATGTTTTTAACTTTTTTTCAAACACGTTTTTTGGTTCTTGTAGTGAAAGTATACAACCATCTCAGACGTTACAGATTAATACTGCAATACTTGATGAACAAGGTAAATGGTCGATTTTATATAAATGACAGAGAAAATATATAATAGAGAGAGAAAGAAGAGATAACTACTTGTTTAGAGTTGGAGACTAGTGTGGCACTTTCGTGTGATCTTATTATTTGGTGGGCATCATATACAAGATGCCCACATCTGATGCTTCTATTGCAGTTCATCTCTCACATCTTGTATCCATTTTTTCCTTCGTCTTCCTCTTTTCCTTTTTTCTGGTATATGCCCTTCCATGACAGTTTTATTCAAGCCTTCATTCCATTTTATATGACTAAACTACTTCCAGTTTTTGTTGTCTTGATCTTTTTGACATCCACCAATCTTCATTGTTTAATTTTTGTATTATGGATTTATTTCAACAATTATAAACCTGGATAGAATCAACATCTATGCACTTCTTGTGCATTATAGGTACTCTGTGACTTTCAGTTGAAACTAGTTGCAAGTATCAGAGCACAATCTCAGTAGCTTAGAAGATGATTCAATATTTTCCCCAACCATTGAGAGTTCTAGTATCCATCGTCAGTTGTGTGAAGTTTTATTATGATTTTATTATGTAAAAAAAGAAAAACCTATAAATCTTCATCAGAATATTCTTAAGAGACAGTTTTACATGGTATTTTTCTGTCATTCGATAGTGTACATATCTGATAGTGTACATCTCTGATATTGTAGCTGTGTTATCCTATTATATATTAGTAATTATTATTTATTAGTAGCGGACAGGCTTGCATCAACAGCATCGATTGTTGGGGAGTTGAAAATGGATATGTTCTTCGACTGCCTGTTGGATGAGGATACTAAAATAGACGTTTGAATCGATCCCGCCCGAGTGGTTACCGGGCCCAAATTTGGGGTGTAAAGAATAGAACCACTGTTACCTACCAGTTTAGTAACCAATAATCAATATTAGTAATAACTTAATACTGTCACGTTGCCAGGGTCACTTCCAAGTCCGGAGGAGGAGGTTCCAGATGAGGACACTTACCATGATAAGGATTTAGAGGGAGTGGAAGAGCACAAGAGTGTTATACTTCATCTCTTGTCACAGCTTAAATTGGGCATGGACTTAACTAAGGTAATTCTAGCTTGAAGTATTTGATAGACTTTTCTTTTTTCTTTACAAGAATCATTTAACACAAACTTTTGTCATCCTTATCTAACAGGCTTTTATCTTTTCTTTTCAACCATCGTTTAACAGATTTCTATAATCATCATCTAATAGACTTCTAACTTCCTCTCAACTAGCCATCATCTAATCTATCTATCTATCTTCTTCTTTGCGTTTGTTCTTTATGACCAATTTTAATCACTCTTGTGATATGTTTGATCTTTGTCAAGAACGTGTATACGTTGCACATTGGTTTGGTAGGCCCCTAACGCATAGATTTCTACATGTTTAGGACATGGGCATCCGACTTCAGCCAAACCTCCTTAGTCGCCTCTTACGACATGCGTGGCGGTAACAGTGGTTATATTCTTTACACCCCAAATTTGGGCCCCAGTAACCACTCAGGCTCCTATATATCTATCTATCTATATCCTCTTTGTGTCCCACTTAATAAATAAGGCTTTCACAAAGATTTCCATTGTTGCCCGTTCTGTCACCTTTCTATCTTATTGTTTCCCATGTCATGCCACATTCTTTCAACTCTCTTTCCGCAGTTCTTCTCCATGTTTTCCTTGAGCGTCCATGCGGTCTATTCTCATCTGCTGTCCATCAGAGAAGTGTACTAGGCAATGCCGCTCTGGCATACAATTAACATGCCCAGTCCACTTCCATCATTTTTTTATGATAGTCTTCAATGATGAACATTATGCTCATTTTAAAAGCTCTTCATTTGCTATAGTATTAAGCCAGAAAATTTGACCTCACAAACTTCATCAAACTCTCACAGTCAGACATTCATTGTCTAATTTTTATCTCTCTTTACATCATAACTGGTAAACTTATCCAATCCACTTTGCACCTGAGAAAATATTATTTAAATAAATGTTAAAGCCTTAAATGCTATCATTTGTCATGATTCTCTGCAGGTGGTCCTGCCAACCTTTATACTTGAAAGGAGATCTCTGCTGGAAATGTTTGCTGATTGTATGGCCCATCCAGATGCATTCCTCAAGTGAGTCTTTCCTTGTGTTAAACCACCTTAGCCTATTCTTGTATTTAACAGTCTTGGCCCATGGGATTGATGTTGGTTTTCAATCCAGAAAAATTACAAGTTTACACTTTTTAACCATGTTAGATAATAGAGTGTGTACTTTCTTCTTGTAGAGTGTTTACTTTCTGCTTGCAGTGTTGTACTTTCTGCTTGTAGAGTGTGACTTTTTGCCTGTAGAGTGTGTACTTTCTGCTTGTAGAGTGTGTACTTTCTGCTTGTAGTTAGAGTGTGTACTTTCTGCTTGTAGAGTGTGTACTTTCTGCTTGTAGAGTGTGTACTTTCTGCTTGTAGAGTGTGTACTTTCTGCTTGTAGAGTGTGTACTTTCTGCTTGTAGAGTGTATACTTTCTGCTTGTAGAGTGTGTACTTTTCTGGATGTGCCTGTCCTACACTAGTAGGGGCCTAAGAGTGCAAGTTCTAGCTGTTCTTGGCAAAGACTGTTTATATATCGAATAAGAATGTACTTGGAAAGACTGTTTATATATCACAATAAGAATGTATTGGCAAAGACTGTTTATATATCACAATAAGAATGTATTGCAAGACTGTTTATATATCACAATAAGAATTCTTGGCAAAGACTGTTTATATATCACAATAAGAATGATCAAAATGGTCGAGAAGAACATACGCAAACAAACAAACAACATGTTTGTCATGGTTAGAAAACATACTGATCAAGACTTTCTTTACCTTTCCACAGGAGAGTTGTGAAAACAGACTTGTCTCTCTAATTAGGCAAGGATGAACATGATCTCCACCCAGTTGAAGTCTGCTGAAGATCTAGAGACATATTATCTTTGCATTAACATTTCATCCTCAGGATATTTTTGACAGATACAAAAGCAATACTACAAGCATTTCATTCCAGACAATTGTCAGGTCTACAGACCATGCTGTCTGAACTTTGCAACCATTACAACGTCATGGCACATGGGATACCATCTAACTTTAGAATACCAGAAAATAAGACAGCAGACTGTCTGGCCTAGGAAGATGCTGCAGAAACTGGAACTACCACCAAAAGAAATGGATGATTAAGATAAAGTCGTAAATACTAACACAGGGAGACTACCGAAATATGAGCAGATTTAAACAAGTGGTC
This sequence comes from Arion vulgaris, assembly GCA_020796225.1. Lineage (NCBI taxonomy): Eukaryota > Metazoa > Mollusca > Gastropoda > Stylommatophora > Arionidae > Arion > Arion vulgaris. The sequence continues at coordinate 46,192,809 of CM036761.1, forward strand.
ATTTTGCTCCTCAGAACATAACACAATCGAATATGCCTGTCTTAAGTGCCCTTCGAGAACTGATGATAATGAGTGATGGTATGAATATAAAGATAAGTGATTAGATAAAATATCTTTCAGTTTACACAGATATAGCTGTCTCCATCATCTTCTATGTCTTTCAACAAATGTTTATATCACAACAGGATTCCCAAGATACCTGATCCTGAAGGCAGGTTCCTGGCAGTCTTAGAATGGTACCTCACTTCTTTCCACAATGGAAGGCCGGTCAGTGATGTTTCTATATATGGATTCATGTCAATAGTTAATGTCATAGATTTATCTCATGTTATCTTTGTTCCATAGTAAGTCTAGTTGAGTAATGGCAATGTAGATGATGAAGCTAGGCATGGTTGTGAGACATGGACCATTGACAAAGCGCTGGAGAAGATCATTAGTGCCCTTGAATGCAAATGCTACAGAAGAGTACTTAGAATTATCATGGACAGAGAAAAAAACAAATGCTTCTGTTCTGCAACAGTTACATTCCATCAGTATTAAGATGTTAATTTCAACCTCCATATCAGAAAATTAAATTTTCTACATCCACAACATGAGTGTAGATACATTTTCCTTACTTCAGTATACAGTTGTGTTACATTTTCCTTACCTCCAGTATACAGTATGTGTTACATTTTCCTTACCTCCAGTATACAGTATGTGTTACATTTCCTTACCTCAGTATACAGTATGTGTTACATTTTCCTTACCTCCAGTATACAGTATGTATTACATTTTCTTACCTCCCGTATACAGATGTGTTACATTTTCTTACTCAGTATACAGTATGTGTTACATTTCCCTACCTCCAGTATACAGTATGTATACATTTTCCACCTCCAGTATACAGTATGTAGTACATTTTTCCATTACCTCCAGTATACAGTGTGTTACATTTTCCTTACCTCCAGTATACAGTATGTGTTACATTTTCCTTACCTCCAGTATACAGTATGTGTTACATTTTCCTTACCTCAGTATACAGTATTTTCTTATCAGTATCAGTATTACATTTTCTTACCTCCAGTATACAGTATGTGTTACATTATCAGTATACAGTATATTAATTCCTATCAGTATACAGTATGTTTACATTTTCCATACCTCAGTATACAGTAGATTTCATTTTCCTGTCTCAGTTACGATTTTACACTTACCTCCAGTATACAGATGTGGTACATTTCCTTACCTCAGTAACAGTGTTACATTTCCTACCTCAGTATCAGTAGTGTTACATTTATCCTTACCTAGTAAACAGTATGTTTACTTTCCACCTCAGTATACAGATTTATTACCAGACAGTTTTACCACTTATCCAGTATGACATATTGATTACTTTTCCTACCTCAGTACAGTACTAGTTCTTTTACACTCAGTATACAGTGATATTGTACATCTTCACAGGTTCATCAACCTACATCCCCATAGTAGATATGACATTTCAGTTTTCTAGCATCTCTCACAATATCAACTCAACTCTGACATACAAGCAGCAGGCTCTAACCACAGGTTTTACCGAATTACTATACACAGAGAGCATTTCACCGGATGTTGACACGATATTGATATACACAGCAGAGCAGGTCTCTCACCACCCACCAGGTATGTTACACGATATTGATATACACAGCAGAGCAGGTCTCTACACCACCAGGTATGTTACATGATATTGACATACACAGCATAGCAGTTCTCACCACCACCAGGTATGTTACACGATATTGACATACACAGCAAGCAGGTTCTCACCACACCAGGTTGTTACATGATATTGACATACACAGCATAGCAGTTTCTACCATCCACCAGGTATGTTCACGATATTGATATACACACACAGGTCTTCACACCCACCAGGTATGTTACACGATATTAACATACACAGCACAGTCTCTACCACCCACCAGGTATTTACGATATTGACATACACAGCAGAACAGGTCTCTCTACCCCCCAGGTATTTCGATATTGACATACACAGAGCAGGTCTCTACCACCCACAGGTATGTTGCACGATATTGACATACTCCAGACATAAGAATACAGAGCAGTCTCTCACACCCCTCCCCAGATATGTTTTAATATACTTTCCAACCTTATCTTTTTCTAATATCTAAAGCAGTATTGACTTCACTTGCACCGAGTTTATCCAAATGACTCCGTTCTACTCTACAGAGATGGCACATCACCTACCTAGAGTGTTGCACAAAGTACGAACTCCATAGGTCGAACAACAACCCTAGGGATCTCCGGAAACAATTGCACCTGTAACTCGGTCCAGATTTTAACTTTCATAATGCCAGGCAAACATCTTAACCTATCTATCTATCAATTCTCTAATCCTGTTTTGCCTTTCAGTGCCAGGTTGAAAAGGACACACCTGGGCGAGCCTCTCTATGTATCTTGTCTTTCTTTTTCCAGTCCTGATTTGCCTCACGGCTTCAGGGTAAGAAGAGATTTCTAGAATCTTAATCTTAACGTCTTAACCACTTGGCCATAAAGACCTTTTTCTCATGTGTTGTTGTTTAGTCTTCTTCTTCTTCTTTGCGTTTATTCTTTACGACCAATTTTAATCACTCTTTGTGATATGTTTGATCTTTGCCAAGAACGTCTACGTTGCACATTAGTTTGGTAGGCCACTAAACGCATAGACTTCTCACGTTTGGACACGTACATCCAATTTCAGCCAAACCTCCTTAGTCGCCTCTTACAACATGCGTGGCAGGTAACAATGGTTCTATTCTTTACACCCCAAACATGGGCCCGGTAACCACTCGGGCATTGTTGTTTAGTAATGTATAGACAAAAAGATCCGGTCTCTGGATACTGTCAGGTTTTCATTTTTGCATGTGTCATTACCATAGACTGTAGTTTTTACAACTTTTAGAAAACAATTTTGACGATCATCTGCAGGACAGAAAGTTGTCAACAATAATAGACAAATTGATAATAGCATAAACTGATTTATAAGATGATTGGGAGAAAGAGAGAAAGATAAAAATAGAATCGATTGTTATATGTTATTCTCAAATAGTAGTCAAGTGGTTAGAGCACTGATGCATTCAAGTGTTTGAAGTTCTGATATTGTCATTAGTTAGAGTGTTGATATAGTCAAATGATTTAGAGTGTTAATATAAAATGGGTAGAGTCCTGATGTAGCCAAATGGTTAGAGTGTTGATGTAAAATAGGTAGAGTGTTGATGTAGTCAAATGGTTAGTGCACTGGTGTGGTCAAGTAGCTAGAGCTTTGTTGTAGTCTCATGGGTTATAACTCTGTTATAATCAAAGTGCTAGAGGTAGTGCTAGAGTACAACTGATAGAGGTAGATTACTTCTCATTGTAGATGCACAGCAAGGGTGCAAACCTTGTCATTTCAGTTCTGAAAGAAAAATGTTAGTAAATATAATAACTTCTCCACCTCACCTATAAATAGTAAACCCTAGTACTGTGAGGCCTCTAACACATTATAACTCTGTGCAATTATGTTCAGTCTCAATGAGGTACCAGGAAAAGCACAGGGTAGTAAAGACAGCCAGCGTGATGTTGACCACACCACCCATCTTGTGTCAACTTTCACTGAAAAAAAAACAGACTTAATACTATATTTCCCTATATACCTCAAGGTATTAAAAGGGATCTTTACGTTTTTAATATTATTTGTACTCTTTCTTTCAGAATTACCAAATTATTCTACACATAAGATGACAGGCACACAATGATTACTAAAGACCTATATCGTGACATGACATGGACACTTGTCCCTTACGTTTCATCCTTCTGTATACACTTAAGAATGTCATAATATTCTTATCCTTTCCCCAGTATCAGCTTTCTATTTTGAATGTCCACACAATAATATCAAGATGAATGCTTCCATTTATACAAAGTCAAAGTTCATGGGCATGTCCATAGGTGTTTCAATGGTAGGAAAAGGTAAGCACAAGATAAGTTTCCTGATTTCATAATAAACTTTTGTATGTTGTCACATTCTATAAATAAACTTTTGTATGTTGTCACATTCAAGAAATAAATATTTTATATTGTCACATTCCAGAAATAAACATTTTATGTTGTCACATTCCAGAAATAAACATTTTATGTTGTCACGTTCAAGAAATAAACTTTTGTATGTTGTCATAATCTAGAAATAAACTTTCAGATGTTGTCATAATCTAGAAATAAACTTTTGTATGTTGTCATATTCTAGAAATAAACTTTTGTATGTTGTCACATTCCAGAAATAAACTTTTGTATGTTGTCACATTCTAGAAATAAACTTTTGTATGTTGTCATATTCTAGAAAAAACTTTCAGATGTTGTCATAATCTAGAAATAAACTTTTGTATGTTGTCATATTCTAGAAATAAACTTTCAGATGTCATATTTTAGAAATAAACTTTTGTATGTTGTCATATTCTAGAAATAAACTTTTGGTATGTTGTCACATTCCAGAAATAAACTTTTGTATGTTGTCATATTCTAGAAATAAACTTTTGTATGTTGTCATATTCTAGAAATAAACTTTTGTATATTGTCACATTCCAGAAATAAACTTTTGTATGTTGTCATATTCTAGAAATAAACTTTTTGTATGTTGTCATATTCTAGAAATAAACTTTTATAGGATGAACTAGTTTATTTGCATTTTACTTTGTAACATGTCTTGTTCCCCCTGTATAACTCATTTAGTTTGACCCTTTATGTCATTTTGATTTCATTAACATTTTATTTGAATATCCTCAGATGCGGTTGTGGTTTGATGAGCACGGTGAAGATTATGTGTTTAGTTTGCCAAGTGCTTATGCCCGTTCTATACTGACTATCCCATGGGTTGAACTGGGAGACAAAGTTCAGCTTGTCTGTGAGAAGACAGGACTCTCAGCTCATATCATCTTCCACACTAAGGTAAACCAGGATTTGTTTCTTTTGGGAGAATGTTGCATGATGCAAGTGAGAGTGGGCAGGCTGGTAGAGTAAAGTGTAGGCAGATTGTTAGAGTAAAGTGTAGACAGATTGTTAGAGTAAAGAGTAGGCAGACTGTTACAGTAAAGTGTAGGCAGATTGTTAGAGTAAAGTATAGACAGATTGTTAGAGTAAAGATTAGTATCTGTTACTCATCACCACTTAAAAGTCAATTAGGAACTTGGTCAGCCCTTATTTGTTGTCCTTGACTTCAACATTTCATTCACTGCATTTATATTAACTAATTATATTTGGTCATTTATCTACCAGCCCTTCTATGGAGGCAAGCTGCATCATGTTACTGCTGAAGCCAAGAGCATTAAAACAGGAGATATTTTCTGTAAAGTCACAGGAGAATGGAACGGTGGATTTGAGTTCACATTTCCTTCTATCAATGTAAGTCCTACCACCTGTAAGAGTTAAGTTTGATGTACAAACAGATGATGTATGGCAAGCTTGATAAGGGCAGATGATTGGTTGGGAGACAGGAAAAATGCTTTAAGGACAAAATTCTTCAGATAGACACTACATGCTGGGAATCCATTGCACAGGATTGCCAAATGTGACATTGCAGAAACACAAGAGGAACTTGCATAGCTGAGACTTTTAGCTGTAAAACATGCTTCTATAAGTTTTGTGGCTGTAAAACATACTTTTATCAGATTTTTGACTGTAAAACATACTTTTATCAGATTTTTGACTGTAAAAGAATCTTATATCAGATTTTTGGCTGTAAAACATACTTTTATCAGAATTTTGGCTGTAAAACATACTTTTTCAAGATTTATAACTGTAAAGCATACTTATTTATGGTATTTAACTGTAAAGTATACTTCTATATGATCTATAACTGTAAAACTTACTTCTATATGATCTTTTACTGTAAAATATACTTCTTTATGATCTTTAACTGTAAATATACTTCTATAACTGTAATACTGTGCATACTTCTGTAAGAGCTTCAACTATAAAACAAGTTGTATATAAAGTAATCTACTAACTGATATATATGACGCAATATTAAAAATAAATTATACCAACCAGATAATATATTAAACATCCTGGTCTTGTGATTCGCAAGCAGAAGTCAACTTCAACCTGTTTTAACACCTTCACCCTACTGAGCGGATAAACTGGATTGCAGTAGTTTTTAAAATGACACAAAGTCAGTATACTGTCTCAGTTTACATTGCAATATAAATGCATACAGAGGTCAACAAAAATTTACAGAGTGAAAAGGTTAAATCAGAAAATTTTAAATGTTTACCTCAAGGTCAAATGTAGAACAACTTAAGGCTTTCTGTGCATCTGATCAGATTTTTGTTTTCCAGAAGTGGAGAAAAAAACAAGCTGATGGAGGTGATTTGGTTGGTCTCAGTTTCTAATTTTCCTGTTAATTTTTCTGTTGGGTGCCTGTTTGTTTCAACTCTGTTTATATCATTGTTTTATCTCAATGACAGTTATAATGTTCACTTTAAAATTCAGTGTTTAACTTGTTCCATTTTGGACTTTCTCAATTTATATAAGTCTGTATATGTTTTTGCCATACTTGCTAATCGGTACTGGTCACCTGTAGTTGGTAAATAATTTTTTCTTAAGATCTATGATGCTGTACCTACTTCTATGCCGGTTATTTTTATCACAACTGTACGGTCATACATACTTTTATGCAAGTATTTTGTTATCACATCTGTATGGTTGTACATACGTCTGTACAAGCTCTTGTGTTATTACATCTGTATGGTTGTACATACGTCTGTACAAGCTCGTGTATTATATCTACAAAAATAACAAAAGCAAATGCTGTAACCTACCAGTTAGCCCCATTGTTAAGGCACCCAAAAATTTCACAGACAGCTAAGCAACAGATGATCAACATCATTTTTATACCTACTTTGTGTTACCAGAGCCAAACATGGACATTGAGCAAAGTGCAGTCACAAAAATAACTACATGTGAAAAGTTACCAACACCACCAGAAAAGACAGAATCTCTAACATCAGCATAAGAAAGAAAGTTGGCACAAAACCGTGCTTGAATTACATAGAGAAACAAAGAATGAAGTGGTTTGGCCACTTAATAAGAATGCATCCAAACTCCACAGTATACAGAGTCTTCTACAACAGAACATCGGGAAAGAAGGCAAGAGGAAGACCACGGAAAAGATGGTTAGATGGCGTAGCAGAATCCTGTGAAAGAGCAAAGATAACAATCACACAAGCCACCAGAACAGCGCAAGACAAAAACAGAAAACCACGACACTGGACAACAACCAGGTAGCAGTGTGACGACAAAAGAAGAAGAAGAAAGAAGAAGACAAAAATACATAGTTTTGTACAAGTTTTGCTAGCTAGATCTGTACAGCCATACAGTGCTGCACACTACATAGGGGACCCTCGCCGGTGCTACATAGTTTGTGCACTGCTGCTGAGATCTCTCTGTGTGAGAAAGAGATCAGAGCACACATGGTTACTCACCGAAGTGCAATGATGATGGTCCAATCAATCAATCAACATAATGGCTGCATATATTCATCTTCTAATTGAAATACAATATAAGCTTATATTGGTTGCAGAAATATACTAAAGACTGGTACTGCTGCAGTGCAGTCTTGTGCAGTGTAATGCAAAATAATTTATATTTTCATGTTAATGCAAGTCATTGATTGATTGATTGGTTGATTGATTGATTGGTTGATAGGACCATCATTATTGCACTTCAGGGAGTAACCATGTGTGCTGCGATCTTTTTTTTACACATGAAGATCTCAGCGACAGTGAATGAACTCCATAGCACTGACAGGGTCCCGATGTAATTTTGAAGATGGTGAAAATATTTGGTGGAATTGTTTCTTGTCTAATAAATTGTGTCTGGGCAGTTTTTCAGCCTGTTCTTCTTGATTTTGATCTGCCAGGGGTTCTTTTATGTGCTCAAATTGAACACAGGACCTACGTTTTATCGTCAGCTTTTTCAAATGCATTCTGCTTACTTTCTATATCTTTAGTTATTTTCCAACTTCATCGATAAGTTGGGATTGAAACAACATTAAAATTGAAATTTATAATTTAGTTTTAAAACTGTATAACTTGAAGTTCCATATTTTATTTAAGCTTTTAAAAGCTGATGTTGCTTTGAAAATTTATAACGATTTTTTTTATCTCTCATGCAGTCAAAATTGCTACCCAAATAGATGAACTGCTTTGTTATTTTTATCATTTTGGATTCTAGTGTTACATATGCATTACTTTTCATAAGTGTCTTTGTTATATTATTTTTGTCATAACTTATCTGCAGTCAACTTTTAATGCTATGGATGACAAGTTGTCTGTTTTCCATTGCTTGGTTGTTTTTTCTTAACAAACGAACATCAACTGCAAAACCCAAATCTTGCAGTTGTCACTTTTGTACCCAAAGTCAATTTTGCCCTGTAACATTTTCTCATCACGCAGTCAATTTCCACTCCAAACTATAGCCAAATATTTTGTATTCCGAAACCTGGTTATTGAAACGGAGATTTGTAGACAACGATAGGCACTAGCATCTTCACATTTTCAAGAATAATTTGATTGAAGCAGAAGTTGCAAGGACTAGTCTATGTAAGTGATGAGATTTAGCTTCTGTTATTCTTCTCCTTTAGTTGTCACACTGCTACCGGGTTGTTGCCCAGTGGTCATGGTTTTCTGTTTTTGTCTTGCGTTGTTCTGGTGGCTTGGGTGATTGTTATTTTTGCTCTTTCACAGGATTCTGCTATACCATCTAACCATCTTTTTGTGGTCTTCCTCTTGCCTCCTGTTATTAATAACACAAAAGATGATTTCATTTGAATAATTTTCTTTTGTCTTGCAGGTTTCCAAATTTGTTGATGTCAAGTCCTTGAACGTTTATCGAAAGTATGTCCGACCTGTAGATAAACAAAAAGATTATGAGTCTCGGAAACTTTGGCAACATGTATCCAATGCCTTAAAGATGAATGACATTCATGCAGCCACCGAACATAAACAGTTGGTTAGTAAAAGATCATATACTCACTCATTTATGAATTTTTCAATACAGTGCACATTTTTTTAAATAAATTTTTGTTAGAATATTTACTGTCATACCAAGGTAATAGTCACATTGGACTAGATATTTATTGTTGTATTGAGGTGGTAATCACCTTGGGCTAGAATATTTGTTGTCATACCAAGGTAATAGTCACATTGGGCTAGAATATTTGTTGTCATACCAAGGTAATAGTCACATTGGGCTTGAATATGTGTTGTCATACCAAGGTAATAGTCACCTTGGGCTTGAGCCCAGCAGCTATTACTAGTTAACTCTAGTATTTTCTTTATATTCCTATTTAACCTCGCTTTCATCTAGTAGTCTATTCATTATTAAAATTATTGTTACTATGCTGCTTGTTGCTATTAACAATATATTGTTATCACACGCCCGAGTGGTTACTGGGGCCCAAATTTGGGGTGTAAAGAATAGAACTACTGTTACCTGCCATGCATGTTATAAGAGGCGACTAAGGAGGTTTGGCTGAAATCGGATGCACATGTCCTAAATGTGTAGAAGTCTATGCGTTTAGGGGCCTACCAAACCAATGTGCAACGTATACACGTTCTTGGCAAAGATCAAACATATCACAAAGAGTGATTAAAATTGGTCGTAAGAACGAACACAAAGAAGAAGAAGGAGATTGTTATCACACTGCTTGTTTGGATTACCATTCTCTCTCTCTATCTTATGCCTTTTTAACCCCAATTGGGGCATTGTCCCTCAACAAACTCATGTCAAGTATTCCTACCTGTAACTATATCCTGCAGCTACTTCCAGCTATTCTGTATATCATTAATCTCTGCCTTCAAATCTCTTCTCAGTGTATTTCTAGGCTTCCTTCTCTTTTGCTTTTCCTGTGTGTAACAGATTCTATACTTGTGCTTTATAGACTACACCAAGGCGTTTGACAAAGTAAACCATCAGGAACTTTTCAAAATGTTAGAGAGCTTAAGCATCGACAGCAAAGATCTAAGAATCATTCAGAACATATATTAGCAGCAAACAGCAGCTATAAGAATAGACAAAAATATAGGAACTTTCCAGAAGATCAAAAAGGGTGTTAGACAAGGATGCGTATTATCAACAGACCTGTTCTCACTGTATTGTGAAAGCATTTTTAGGTCTATAAAAGATATTCCTGAAATAACTGTGGAAGGACATATCATAAATAACCTGAGATACGCTGATGATACTGTCTTACTACCAAGAAATGAAATGGAGCTCCAGAAATTAGTTGATACGGTTGTGACAGAAAGTAACAACAAAGGACTCAGTTTGAATATTAAGAAGACAGAAGTTATGATCATATCAAAAAGCAGACTTTGCCAAAATATAATAATAATAATAATAATTTCTCTCGTACCGTTATCGTTACATAGGGCCTGCAAGTAATTTCTCCATACCGCTCTATCCTGGGCAACTCGCTCAATCTCCTCCATGGAACTGAGACCGATATTTCCTGCCTCTCTCAGCAAAGTTCGTATCAGGGTCTCTTTAGGTCGTCCTCTCTTTCTTGAACCCTTTGCATCCCACTTCAATGCCTGCTTTGATATTTGTTGATCATTTCTCCTCAAGGTGTGTCAAACATATCTCCATCTTCTCTTTCTTATAACAGTTGTCACTAGTTGTTGACCAGACATGTCTCTGCTTTCATCACTTCTTCTGAATCCGTTCCATTTTATATTCATTATTTTTCGCTAACATCTATTTTCAAATGCATTCAACTTGCTTTCTATATCTTTAGTCATTTTCCAGCTCTCGCTAGCATATGTTAGGATTGATACAACATTTGAATTGAAAATTCGTAATTTAGTTTTAATACGATATAACTTGCAGTTCCATATTTTATTTAGACTTTTAAAAGCTGATGTTGCTTTGCCAATTCGTATCATAATTTCTTTTAACATTTCCTGTGCAATCAAAATTGCTACCTAAATAGGTGAACTGCTCTGTTATTTTTATCATTTTAGATTCCAGTGTGATATCTGCATTACTTGCCATAGGTGTCTTCATTATATTTGTTTTTCATAGTTTATCTGCAGTCCAACTTTGGATGCTATAGATGACAAATTGTCTGTTTTTCTTTGCATTTCTTGGTTGTTTCTACTTAACAAGACAATATCATCTGCAAAATCCAAATCTTCTAGTTGACTATTTTCTACCCAATCGATGCCAGTTTCGCCCCTGCAACATTTTCGCATCACCCAGTCAATGGCCACTCCAAACAATAGCGGAGATAGAATACAGCCTTGCTTTACTCCGGTTTCAACCATAAACCAGTCGCTGTGTCCACCATCAGTGCGAACTGCACACTGTGAACCATCATAGAGGCTCTTATGTAAAGAACCTCATGCCAAAATGTACCATCACAGTAAATGGGACTGAGCTAAAACAAGTGCAACAATTTAAATACCTCGGAGTCCTGGTAACATCAGATGGCAGATGGCGATTAGAAATAAAGAGCAGAATAGGGCAAGCGAAAACATTGTTCCTGAAAATGAGAAGCATCATATGCAACAAGTCCTTGTCAGTTGAGGTCAGAATACGAGTTATTCAGTGCTACATAGAACCAATACAGACATACGGATGCAAGTCATGGACAATGAACAAACAGATCGAAAAATCTCTGGAGGCCAAGAGATGTGATTTTACAGAAGAATGATGAAAATCTCAAGGACTGCTAAAATCACCAATGTTGAGGTGTTGAATGAGGTCAAGAGGCAGTTATCATTTTTTGGAAATGTGATGAGTAGGGGAAGCTTAGAACACATTGTAACAACTGGTAAAATCGAGGGTAGATGAGACAGAGGAAGTCAGAGAGAGACAATTTTGGATAGCCTGACTGCATGGCACAGTAGAGCGTCAACATCTGAGTTGATAATAAACACCAAAGATAGAGATTTGTGGAGATCCATGATCGCCTACGCCAGCCGGCACTGCACCTAACGATAATGATATGTGTTCCAGGAAGGGACCCTTCTGTGATCACCATTATATTATTACTATGTAGCTTGTTGCTTGTTACTATGTAGTTTGGAGGGAATGGTGTCTGGAAGAAGAATGAGAGGAAGACCTAGAAGACGATGGGTGCAAGATGTCATTGACGATCTGAGAATGACTGCTGCTGATGCCGGTCAGCTTGCACAGAACAGAAAGTTTTTCGCGACTGCTGTCATGGGAACCAAGTTCTGGAAGGGACAAGCTACTTGATGTTGAGCTTGTTGCTATAAACATGACATTGCTATCATGTTGCTTGTTGTAATTACATTATTGTTATATATTCTTGTTTGCAGTAATCATTTTGTTTCATATTGTTATGTTGTTACTTTTTAATATCACAGTTGGAAGAGATACAGAGAGAGGATGAAAAACACAGGCGTAACCTTAATCTAGAATATTCTCCAAAGGTTTGTTCCTGTTTTTCATTATAATACAAGTTTACTTTTTATCTTTCTATTTTTGTTGGTCATGTGGTGCTGCGGAGCTTGAGTATTTACCTCTTGGTCTAAATGATCTAAAAACCAGGAGCATCCAATTCGGGGGGGCATTCAGTTCTCATGAAATACTCCAATCTCATTTTTGTTTACATTTTCTGAATATTAAATGTAATCTGGTATTCAGGGCATCTGTATTGTTTGAATTCAGATTTCTGGGGGGGTATTAATGGATCTTTTTCTTGTATATGTCAGCTATAATAATTCCTCTTGTACAGTTATACATTACATAAGGTCTGCAAGCATTTTCTCCACACCACTTTATCCTGGGCAACTCACTCAATCTTCTCCATGGAACTGAGACCGATATTTCTTGCCTCTCTCAGCAAAGTTCATTTCAGGGTCTCCTTAGGTCATCCTCTCTTTCTTTAACCCTTTGCATCCCACTTCAATACCTGCTTTGATATTTGTTGATCATTTCTCTCAAGGTGTCTCCAACATATCTCCATCTTCTCTTTCTTATAACAGTTGTCACTAGTTGTTGACCAGACATTTCTCTGATTTCATCACTTCTCTTGAATTTGTTCTATTTTATATTCATTATTTTTCGCAGGCATCTATTTTCAAATGCATTCAACTTGCTTTCTATAGTTGTAGAGATGTTTTTTTTTCCAGATGTCGCCTGGGGTAGTAATGGATGTTTATCTTTCATATGTCTGCTGGGGGTATAATTTTGTTTTAGATGTCAGACTGATGGTCAGATTTATTGTACACTATTAATTTTCTCACAGAACTGTGTAAGCTAATAGATTTGTAGCCATTCGAGTCTAGATCTTTATATTTATTTGATATTGGTATAAGTATGGCTTCCTACCATGCTCAAGCTCCATGATGCTTTTTATTTGGTTGTGATGTCATCATTGCTGAGGCCTAGTGCATCTGAGTTCAACATGCATTGCTGTCAGGTTAGCCTTCCTTATCCTTTGACAGTCCTCAGCCGGACTGCAAGGCAGCAGCTGTTTGGTTTCAGATTTGTCTCTACTAGGAAAACTGTCTTCAGGACTAGCTAGTCTGTTCTTATGTTTTTCTTCTCTCAGTTGAATTGTCAACAAAGATTATCATGTTCCTCGCCCAAGTGGTTACCGGGGCCCAAATTTGGGGTGTAAAGAATAAAACCACTGTTACCTACCACGCATGTCGTAAGAGGCGACTAAGGAGGTTTGGCTGAAATCGGATGCAGTGTCCTAAACATGTAGAAGTCAATGCATTTAGGGGCCTACCAAACCAATGTGCAACGTATACACGTTCTTGGCAAAGATCAAACATATCACAAAGAGTGATTAAAATTGGTCGTAAGAACGAACACAAAGATGAAGATCACGTTCCTTTTGTACTGATTTTTCCAGAAATTACTTCCTGACTTAAGTGCTACCAGAATGTGTTCTCTGAACATATGAGTACAATTTTCTCAAACCAAGTAAAGGGACATGCTCGTCTGGAGGGTTTTTGAAATGTCTCTCACCTACAGACTATAGTTCTACCGCATAGACCTGGAGTATCAGTTATTCGACACTAGTTAACTGTCATTCTCCAGATCTTTGTAAAAATAGGAAACATCATGTGTTTGACTGAAAAGATGGTGTGTTCATTTGTTACACTCATTACATTCTATTTAAGGAGAAATCTAACTATCAATGCTTGTTTCCCATTATTGGCACTAATCTTGTTGAACATTTTGTAGATTTTAATATTTTGTATATTTATGTTATACATTTATAAATCTAGTTTGTTATAAATAATCATGAAAGATATGTATAAAATTACTTGTCATGTCTGAAGTCAGTTTTCTTTTCTTATTAACAGTATTTCAAGAAAATTGAAGGAGTCTGGTTGTATAAGTCATTGCCGGATGATTTTGCTCAAGAAGTCAAGAAATGAATTACGTGTGAGAGACATCAACGATCAGTTTTGAAGCATTGTGTATTATAGATTTTTTTGTCATGTCACTTAACCTATGACACTGCTGTTTTGTTAGGGGGTGTGTTTGCTTAGTGAATGTGTTTGCTTGGTGAATTTTGTGCTTTTGTTTGGGGCATAGTGTTTCAAATTATATTTCTGAGTGACCTCCTTTCAAACTCATGGTAATGGAATATAAATTATGGAGAGAAGGTCTACTTCTTATGAAATCTGAACAGCAAAATATATATATATGTGGAACTGCAGTAAAACTATTTGATTGGCAAAACACGTAATTACAAGTACTGTAGTTTTACAAATTACAAAAACAATGACAAAATACAGCAACGTTTGACCAACAAGGCCTTTATCAAGTAAACGAACAAACAGGAGTGACAAATTAAAATGAAACACAAATGGACGACCAAATACAAACGTATCTAATGAAAATCCAGAATAAAAACGAATAACAAAATAAATAAACAAAACAAAACAGAGAAAGAAGAAACAATGAAACATCTAGTAAATATATAACTTGAATACATGCAACATATACCCATATAGATTACAAAGCATGGGAAGAGAAAGTACTAAGAAGCATAAGAATGTAATACGTTGAGCCCGTAGTGTCAAGTACCATACAAAGAAATCAACCGATTCTCCAAGCAAATCGACTGCGATCATCCGAGGAACATGATCGGATGGCTGTGACCTGGACATCGTGAGCTCCAGTTGATTTCTTTGTATGGTACCTTGACCACCGGCTCAACGTACATTCTTATGCTTCTTAGTACTTTCTCTTCCCATGCTTTGTAATCTATATGGGATATGTTGCATGTATTCAAGTTATATATTTACTAGATGTTTCATTGTTTCTTTTCGTTCTATTTCTAGTTTTTATGTGTGTTTTTGTGTTACATTTATTTCGTTATTCGTTTTTATTCGGACTTTTCCTTAGATACGTTTGTATTTGGTCGTCCATTTGTGTTTCATTTTAATTTGTCACTCCTGTTTGTTCGTTGCTTGATAAAGGCCTTGTTGGTCAAACGTTGCTGTATTTTGTCATTGTTTTTGTAATTTGTAAAACTACAGTACTTGTAATTACGTGTTTTAAAAACAAAATAGTAACAGATGTGTTGGTGTTGTGTGTGCTAGAGTGTTTGGGTGGGTGAATGATAAAGACATACAACAAATACACACTTGTAATATCTAGACGTACTTATACATACATATATCTATATATATACATATATATACAGAGTAAGATATGATTTTCAGTGATAGAAATTCAGTTAGTATGTATCATGAGCAAAAAATGATTATCAAGTGAAGAAAAACAGTATCACTAGATAAAAAGAAGACCAATAAATTGCTTTTGCAATTAAAAATGTGTTTGAAGAACTTGGGGACAACTGCAAATAATAGAAGGAAAAGAAGTAAAGAGAAGGACAAGATGACTGCTAAAGAACAAGAATATACAGAAATGAAATCATCAGAAGGCCTGGCAATATTTAAAGCAGGAATAGTTGCAAAGTGCAAGGTAATGCTTGTGAGTCATGAGTGTGTTTAAATATATATTTATATCCATTTGTTTGTTTATATTCATATCAAATGTTTTGTTTCTGGGAATTTTGTATTTTATCATTCATAATTTGTGTACAGTTCAACAACAATAGTTACCTTGTACATGCAATATTTAGCTCATAATGTCCCAGTTGTGTACGTAAATCTCTTGGTTCATGGAACGTAACCGTGTGATAATATATGTTAAATCAGTATGTGAGCCTGAGAAACTGTTCAAAGAAATAGATTATAGTTAGAGAACATTTATATCAACTCATTACTTCCCTTGAATACTTAACAATTCTTATTTGCCTTTTTTGGGGTTTTTTTCATTAAAGTTACCACCCTTATTCATTTCTTTATTGCCTACTGATATTATGACCTATGTGTCAATACTTGACTGCAAGAAAGTGTATTAACTTACTATTGTTATTATTTGGTCTATTGCATACAAGCATTGTGGCCAATTGTTATATGCTTGACAGTAAGAAAGTGTATAAAACTTACAATTGTTATGTTATACTATCGATGCCATGGAACATTGGACATTCTAGTGCGTGCTCGTCCTCTGCTGCAGCTACCATCCCAAAGTTCAACTGCTCACCACACCCATGAGAAGTTGATTAGTATATTTTTTCTGTTTGCCACGAAGATGATACTGTCTGTCATGTCCAAACTCAGCTCCTAATTCTCACACTCTTTCCAGTGTTTGTGACTCTCCAATATCACATAAATTAGAGCGTAGTGCATTGATGACATCGGCTCTGTTCATACTTCTGTCCACTTGAGTTAGGGAATTGTTTGCAAGAACTTCAGCACGTTCGTTACCTGCACTCCAGCATGTCCAGGTGTGTACAGCCAAGTCAGTGTCTTGAAATGTGATCTAGGAATGCTGTCCACTCATTCCACGAGTAGATTTCCAGATTAAATCCTTTGAAGCATATTCATAGTCTGATATGATAATTGCATGGGTGGCGTATCACTCAGCCACCACAGAGAGACCCTGGAGGCAGCGGTGATCTCCATAGTCATGCGTGATGTTGTTGTCTCGAAAATGCTGCAGTCCTCATGAAGTGTACTACCATTTTGTTGCGCTAAATAAGTCCACGATGATCTGTTTCCGTTCTATGCTTGACAACAAGTAAGTGTATTAAGCTTGCTATTGTTATTATTTGGTCTATTACATACAAGCATTATGGTCAATGTTTGACGGTAGAAAAGATAAGAAGTTCATCTATAAATATATCAGGATAAACTAAATCCATATATTACTGGTTCAAGGAGCGATAAACTGCAAATGTTAATTCCTTGTTTTTAATTGTCCAGTTTAATAATAAATAATAATTCCTCTCGTACCGTTATACGTAACATAGGGCCTGCAAGTAATTTCTCCATACCACTCTATCCTAGGCAACTCGCTCAATCTCCTCCATGGAACTGAGACCGATATTTCCTGCCTCTCTCAGCAAAGTTCGTTTCAGGGTCTCCTTAGGTCGACCTCTCTTTCTTAACCCTTTGCATCCCACTTAAATGCCTGCTTTGATATTCATTGATCATTTCTCCTCAAGGTGTGCCCAACATATCTCCATCTTCTCTTTCTTATAACAGTTGTCACTAGTGGTTGACCAGACATCTCTGATTTCATCACTTACCGAGCATTTAAACACATTTGTCTTTCGTAGCGAGACGAAATCACCACTTGTATGGACCTCGGTTTCATTCTGGATTGTCTCGTTCTGAATTTCCTTTTTTTCTTTTTTATCTGTAATTTTTCTTTTTAGTGTGTTATGTTTCCATACCTGTCTTGACTTTTACATATTAATTTCACTAACCTCAGAGTTTTGCTGGACTTCAAATACTTATTGACCTTGCTGAATAAAAGCAAGGGTCAAGGACTTTTAGACATTAGTTCTGTGTTTTGAAATTATGAACTGTTTTACCAATTGTTGTAGGTCACATAAATTTTAGATGATATATATAGTCAAATATTATCAGTTTTTTATTCAGAGAAATAATTAATTGTCATTAGAAATTTCATACAGGGTTAATTTACACATGTGAAAGAGTAGTTCAGCGATTTGTAATAGTTGGTTCACAGATTAGAAGAGTCATTATAGAAGAGTATAAGTAGAGAGTTGGTTACAGATGTGTAAGAGTTTGTACATAGATGTCAAAAGTAATTGGTCATGTGAAAGAGTAATTGAGTTGGTACATAGATGTCAAAGAGTAATTGATATGGAAGAGAAGTAATTGAATTGGTACATAGATGTGAAAGAGTAATTGAGTTGGTACATAGATGTGAAAGAGTAATTGAGTTGGTACACAGATGTGAAAGAGTATTAGGTACATAGATATCAAAAGTAATTGAGTTTGTACAAGATGTGAAAGAGTACGAGTTGGTACATAGATGTGAAAGAGTAATTGACTTGGTACATAGATGTGAAAGAGTAGATGTGAGTGTTGGTACATAGATGTCAAAAGTAATTGAGTTGTACATAGATGTGAAAGAGTAATTGAGTTGGTACATAGATGTGAAAGAGTAATTGACTTGGTACATAGATGTGAAAGAGTAATTGAGTTGGTACATAGATGTGAAAGAGTAATTGAGTTGGTACATAGATGTCAAAAAGTAATTGAGTTGGTACATAGATGTGAAAGAGTAATTGAGTTTGTACAAAGATGTGAAAGAGTAATTGAGTTGGTACATAGATGTGAAAGAGTAATTGAGTTGGTACATAGATGTCAAAAAGTATGAGTTGTACAAGATGTGAAAGAGTAATGAGTTGGTACACAGATGTGAAAGAGTACGAGTTGGTACATAGATGTGAAAAGAATTAGTTGGTACTAGATGTGAAAGAATAATTGAGTTGGTACATAGATGTGAAAGAATAATTGAGTTGGTACATAGATGTGAAAGAATAATTGAGTTGGTACATAGATGTGAAAGAATAATTGAGTTGGTACATAGATGTGAAAGAGTAATTGAGTTGGTACACAGATGTGAAAGAGTAATTGAGTTGGTACACAGATGTGAAAGAATAATTGACTTGGTACATAGATGTGAAAGAGTACAGTTGGTACATAGATGTGAAAGAGTAATTGAGTTGGTACATAGATGTGAAAGAGTAATTGACTTGGTACATAGATGTGAAAGAGTAATTGAGTTGGTACATAGATGTGAAAGAGTAATTGAGTTGGTACCCAGATGTGAAAGAATAATTGAGTTGGTACATAGATGTGAAAGAATAATTGAGTTGGTACATAGATGTGAAAGAATAATTGAGTTGGTACATAGATGTGAAAGAGTAATTGACTTGGTACATAGATGTGAAAGAGTAATTGAGTTGGTACATAGATGTGAAAGAGTAATTGAGAAATTATGAAACATGATGATTTTTATAAAATATTTGAGTTGGAATCACTAACAGATGTATAAGAATAATTGACTTCTGTATGTAAAGATGTTATTGAGTTGTTTAATTTTGTGATTGATTATTGTTGTTGTACTTATGTATGTAGAGAGTATTAGTTGTACACAGATGTGAAATAGTTTGAGTTGGTACGGATGCATTGAAGAGTATTCACTTGGGGTCATGGTTTAGTTGTTTTTAGAGTCATTGAGTTGTGTTACTGATTATGAAAGTAGTTTGAGTTGTTCTACATCTGAATGATTACTTTAGTTGTCTACTAGATGTGAAATAGTTTGAGTTGTTCTACTTCATGATGTCATAGTTTGAGTTGTTCTGCTCATGATGTCATTGAGTTTGAGTTGTTACTTCATGATGTAATAGTTTGAGTTGTTCTACTTCATGATGTCATTAGAGTGCTACTTTAGATGGTAATTGATTGTTTTTAATGAGTCAAGTTAGGTTCATTCAGATGTAATAGTTTGAGTTGTCTACTCAGATGTCAAATGGTTAGTTGCTACCATGCATGATGTTGAATGAGTCATTGGTAGTTGTTCTACACATGATAGTTGACATGATGTCATTGGTTTGGATTCACTTCAGATGTTGAATATGAGTCATTGGTTTAGTTGTTCACTTCATGTATGAGTTTGAGTTGTTTGTCATGATGTCATTGAGTAATTGTTCTACTCAGATGTCATTAAATATGAGATGTTCTACTTATGAGAGCAGTAATTGTTAGTCTTTATGTCAGTAGATGTTAAAGAGTCATTGAGTTGTTCATTTCATGATGTATGGTTAGTTGTTCTACTTCAGATGTCAAATGAGTAATTGTTCTACTCAGATGTCATTGGAGTTGTCTACAGATGTCTGGTATTGACTTGTCTACTAGATGTCATAGTATTGGTTGTTCTATTTCATGATGTAATGGTTTAGTTGTCTACTACAGATGTCATTGGAGTAGCTACATTGATTGGTTCATTCATAGATGTGAATAGTTGGTTGGGCTACATCAGATGTCATTGATAATTGATTGTCATTCATGATGTCATAGTTTGTTATTCTACTTCATGATGTCAAATGAGTTTGTTGTTTACATGATGATGTTACATGAGTCATTGGGTTTAGTTCTACTTCATGATGGCATTGGATTAGTTCTACTCAATGTGAGCAATATTAGTTGTACATTATGATGGAAAGTAGTTTATTGTTCAACAAGACTTGGAATGGATTAAATTTTATTTGATGGAGACCCAACTGTCAAAAACTACACTTGATGGACACAGAGAGATGAAAGAGGTCAATTGATCTGGGAACAGATGAAAGATGAATTGAATTGATCACAGAGTGAAAGAATAATAATTGGTACAAGATGAAAGAGTAATTGAATTGGTACACAGATGTGAAAGAATAATTGAGTTGGTACATAGATGTGAAAGAGTAATTGAGTTGGTACATAGATGTGAAAGAGTACGAGTTGGTACATAGATGTGAAAGAGTAATTGAGTTGGTACATAGATGTCAAAAAGTAATTGAGTTTGTACAAAGATGTGAAAGAGTAATTGAGTTGGTACAAAGATGTGAAAGAGTAATTGAGTTGGTACAAAGGTGTGAAAGAGTAATTGAGTTGGTACAAAGATGTGAAAGAGTAATTGAGTTGGTACACAGATGTGAAAGAGTACGAGTTGGTACATAGATGTGAAAGAGTAATTGAGTTGGTACCCAGATGTGAAAGAATAATTGAGTTGGTACATAGATGTGAAAGAATAATTGAGTTGGTACATAGATGTGAAAGAATAATTGACTTGGTACATAGATGTGAAAGAGTAATTGAGTTGGTACACAGATGTGAAAGAATAATTGAGTTGGTACACAGATGTGAAAGAATAATTGACTTGGTACATAGATGTGAAAGAATAATTGACTTGGTACATAGATGTGAAAGAGTAATTGACTTGGTACACAGATGTGAAAGAGTAATTGAGTTGGTACCCAGATGTGAAAGAATAATTGACTTGGTACACAGATGTGAAAGAATAATTGACTTGGTACACAGATGTGAAAGAGTAATTGAGTTGGTACACAGATGTGAAAGAGTAATTGAGTTGGTACATAGATGTGAAAGAGTAATTGAGTTGGTACACAGATGTGAAAGAGTAATTGAGTTGGTACATAGATGTGAAAGAGTAATTGAGTTGGTACACAGATGTGAAAGAGTAATTGAGTTGGTACAAAGATGTGAAAGAGTAATTGAGTTGGTACACAGATGTGAAAGAGTAATTGAGTTGGTACACAGATGTGAAAGAGTAATTGAGTTGGTACACAGATGTGAAAGAATAATTGATTTGGTACATAGATGTGAAAGAGTAATTGAGTTGGTACACAGATGTGAAAGAGTAATTGAGTTGGTACACAGATGTGAAAGAGTAATTGAGTTGGTACATAGATGTGAAAGAGTACGAGTTGGTACATAGATGTGAAAGAGTAATTGAGTTGGTACATAGATGTGAAAGAGTAATTGAGCCGATTCATATTATAGAAAACATGATGAATTTTGTATATAAATATTCGAGAATTTGGAATCACTGAATTCAATGAATTGTTTTTATCAAGCAAATAAATTGTACTTCTTGTATGTAACAGATGTTATGACAGAGTTGTTTAATTTTGTGATTGATTGATTTTTTGTTGTACTTTTTGTTATGTGTGAGTGGTTTAGTTGTTCTACTTCATATTGTGATTAGTTTGGTTTTTTTTGGTCGGGATGTCATTGGCTTAGTTGTTCTACTTCATGATGTCGTTAGTTTAGTTCTTCTACTTCATGATGTCATTACTTTAGTTGTTCTACTTCATGATGTCATTAGTTTAGTTGTTCTACTTCATGATGTCATTAGTTTAGTTGTTCTAATTCATGATGTCATTAGTTTAGTTTGTTCTACTTCATGATGTCATTAGTTTAGTTGTTCTACTTCATGATGTCATTAGTTTAGTTGTTCTACTTTATGATGTCATTGACTTAGTTGTTCTACTTCATGATGTCATTAGTTTAGTTGTTCTATTTCATGATGTCATTAGTTTAGTTGTTCTATTTCATGATGTCATTAGTTTAGTTGTTCTACTTCATGATGTCATTGGTTTAGTTGTTCTACTTCATGCCATTGGGATTAGTTGTTCTACTTCATGATGTCATTGGTTTAGTTGTTCTACTTCATGTCATTGGGATTAGTTGTTCTACTTCATGATGTCATTGGTTTGGATATCGACTTCATGATGTCCTTGGTTTAGTTCTACTTCATGATGTCATTGGTTTAGTTGTTCTACTTCATGTCATTGGTTTAGTTGTTCTACTTCATGATGTCATTAGTATAGTTGTTCTACTTCATATTGTGATCAGTATTTGTTTATTGTCTTCATGTCATTGGTTTAGTTGTTCTACTTCATGATGTCATTGGTTTAGTTGTTCTACTTCATGATGTCATTGGTTTAGTTGTTCTACTTCATGATGTCATTGGTTTAATTGTTCTACTTCATGGTGTCATTGGTTTCATTGTTCTATTTCATGATGTCATTAAGTTTAGTTCTACTTCATGATGTTATTTGTTTAGTTGTTCTATTTCATGATGTCATTAGTTTCATTGTTCTATTTCATGATGTCATTGGTTTAGTTCTATTTCATGATGTCATTAGTTTAGTTGTTCTACTTCATGATGTCATTGGTTTAGTTGTTCTACTTCATGATGTCATTAGTTTAGTTGTTCTACTTCATGATGTCATTAGTTTAGTGGTTCTACTTCATGATGTCATTGGTTTAGTTGTTCTACTTCATGATGTCATTAGTTTAGTTGTTCTACTTCATGATGTCATTGGTTTAGTTCTATTTCATGATGTCATTAGTGTGGTTGTTCTACTTCATGATGTCATTATTTTAGTTGTTCTACTTCATGATGTCATTGGTTTAGTTCTATTTCATGATGTCATTAGTGTGGTTGTTCTACTTCATGATGTCATTAGTGTGGTTGTTCTACTTCATGATGTCATTTGTTTAGTTGTTCTACTTCATGATGTCATTTGTTTAGTTGTTCTATTTCATGATGTCATTAGTTTTGTTGTTCTATTTCATGATGACATTTGTTTAGTTGTTCTATTTCATGATGTCATTGGTTTTGTTGTTCTATTTCATGATGTCATTGGTTTAGTTCTACTTATGATGTCATTGGGATTAGTTCTACTTCATACTGTGAGCAATATTTGTTGTACTTCACTCATGGAATCAGTAGTTTTATTGTTCAAAACAAGACTCTGGAGATGGATCATAAATTTGATTTGCATGGAGACCAACTCTGTCACAAAAACTACACTTAGATGGACACCAGAGGGTAAACAAAATCGATCTGGAGGAAAACAGAACAAGAACTGAAAGAAATGAATCACAGGTGGAACACAATATATAATTTATGGACACGGACAGAGAAAAATGGTGTACATTTGTTGCTGCCCTAATTGCCAAGTACGTCACAGGCCAGAAACAAGATGACACATCATGTCAATCAACAAACATTAATTAAGTAAATCTTCAAACAAATAGTTGTTTATCAGATATATTTATTGTGATGTATTAAAACAGTAACTGGCCAGCAGTTATATTCAGTGAACATTTATAATATAAGATATACTTGACAATAACAACTTTGTAATATAGTTCAAATTTCTTCATAATAAAACAAACAACACTTTCACAAAATATTTTAAAATACAGGGTGTTCAACTTAAAAGCAGCCCCAGTCATAAATAGAAATTTGCCAGGTACGCATTGCATCTCGTCTATTTACTATTTAAACCGGTTCTGACTAGCTTGTCCTACGTCACATTTGTTCATCGCCCCTTCCCACTCTACAATTACACACCATCACACAACCTTGACCTATACTACGTCATAACTAAACCTTCTCATTTCCATACATATATGCCAGATTAGCTCCATTCACAGGCTGCTTTTAAGTTGAACACCCTGTATTATCACAAAAAGAATCAACAATTATCATAGATGTTACCAATAATCATATTAAAAGTCTGGTCAAGGATTTAGATTGAACATTGGTTTGACTTTATTAAAACTATATACCAAAGATAACAGATTAAGTGCCCTTCAGTTGATGACAATGTCGTCAAATATTCATGTTTACTTGTTAATTATTGCGTGCATCCTGTGCTTGTTAAAATATCAATTTTCAATGTTTTTGTAGTCTGTAAAACTGTATGGGTTCATGTTTTGTCCCTTCATCAACAACTGCAAGTAAATTTTGTTTCATTTCTTTTGCAACAATTTTTAAACCAATACTACACATTACTTGCATTTCACAATTAACAAAATGTTTAGAAAAATTATTGTTTTATAACTTCCCTCCAAAACAATATTTTATTTTCTCAGTGATTACGTTTGTAAGTTTTTTAGTGTCTGTATATGTCATTAAGAGTACGTTTTAAGTTAAGATAATCCCAAATGACAGCAATAAATGTTTTTAAAAATGCTTAAAGTATAAGGCAGCATTGTGGAATAAATATATACAAATTAAATGTCTTATTTAAAAAAAGGTGTTGGTTGTAAGGCAACAATATGGCACATTATTGAATATGAACATCATAACAAGGTTGAGATAACAATTAGACAGTATAAAATATATGCTTTGTTGTGAATATTTGTTGCACTTTTTATGTGTCATAGATTTGTGGTATTTAGCTTATACCCCCATGCATATATAATACCATTGAAAGAAAATTTTTAATTTTGGTCATTAAACGCCGAGAGACCAATAGGTGCTCAGTCTCCCCCAACAAATGTTGAAGAGTATGTATGCATGCTGATAGTTCCTGTGTCTTGCTGGTTAAACTCCTCACTCTGCCTCTCAGGTACCCAGTTCTACTTGTACAATGGGTAACTCCAAACTTCTTAAATCGTTTGATTGATGTAACATCTATTATAATGTCTTCCGTCACCAGGCAGTTGTGAAGAGACCGAAGAAATTTCGTTAATAACATTTATTATCTTCATTTATTTTATTTTGTGTACTTTGAGAAAAGACATTTAAAAGCCCTCTGAAGGTCAAGGATTGACTTCCCTGCACAGACTTTCCCCATATGGCTCGATCCCTCTTTACACAAATGCCCTGTCACTTGCTGAAAGCATTGCACAATGCAAAGAACTCTTAGGTTCTTGCAACAATCTCTAGGAGTTCTCAATGAAAAAGTTGCACATGTGTCTCTGCTCTGATTTGAACCATAACCTATCTGATAGGCAAAACAACTTAACCACTTTATCATTGAGACCATCTATAGTATATGAAATATTACAAATATCTGTTGCACACAATGAAGACAATTTATTATTAAGGCACACAAGCTAAAATGGTTGACTACAGCTGCCATAAAGAATATGACTAATGTAAAACTATACAAAATTATGAGGTGTGTTCAAAAACTAAGTACCATTATCATATATCTCTACCGTATAGTTGGGAATCGTCCATTGCATATGTGCAATGTATTCCTCTATCAATTGGCTAGTCATCGATTTTATTTCATAAAATTCCAGTTATGTTTCGAATTTCTATGTGGGTTAAAAATTGTTTTAAAATATGTCAAGGGAAGATATGTAAGAATATATGGCCAAGTGAAACTCATAGCCATATATGTGTGGTTTATGGTGAAATGTGATGACTGACAGTATATTTAGAAAATGTCTTCAGATGTTCAATGAAGGATGTCAGAACATGCATGATGTGGCACAAAGTGGACAGCCAGTTTTAATGAATAATGTGAACAAGTTTGTGAGAACAGATGCACAACCTCTGTTCTTGCCTTACAGTTTTCTTAAGTGTCAAAGACTCTTCTCTTGAAATTGTCACAAATCAATTGTGTCAACAGAAACTATGTGTGAAGAGGATGATAACCGCACACAAAAGCCTGTTCTAGAAATCTTGTCTTATCCTGACACTATGAGGCAAAACAAGATTCAAGAAAAGAAAGAAAGACTTTGATGTAAGTATAACTGTATGTTTGTTTACAAATCCCTAATCAGGATACGTATGTGTTGCCCTACAATGTACAGACAGGATTAAGGCACTTGAAGTGTAGAAACAAAAAAGTTAAGTGTTCAAACAGAAGCAAGACTATTAAGACATTCCTGAAAAAATTATACATTTCAAAAAGAAGTAATTAGACATTAAAATTTGACCAACTATTTGTTTATGTGTAAATCGACATTTAAAAATAATTTTTTTATAGAAAATGGCAAGAGGAAGATAGTGTTATAGTTGAAGAATTTATTAAGAAATAAGTAAACAATTGTATTTATATTGAGGCAAGAACATCTCAGCATAACATGGGATGAATTCTGGAAAAGTGATGAAATCAGAGAAATGTCTGGTCAACCACTAGTAACAACTGTTATAAGAGGAGAAGATGGAGATATGTTGGACATACCTTGAGAAGAAATAATCAAAGAATACCAAATCAGGCGCTGAAGTGGGAGACAAAGGATTCAAGAAAGAGAGATGCCTAGGAAACCCTGAAATGAACTTTGCTGAAAAAGGCAGAAATATCAACTCAATTCCATGGAAGAGATTGAGTAAGTTACACAGGACAGAGTGGTATGGAGAAATTATTGCAGGCCCTATGTAACATATAAAGGTATGAGAGAATTAATATAAGAACATCTAAGATTTCTTAATCTAACCTTTGATGTGGAGTAATTGATTTCATACAATAACACTTGCTATTTCTGTTGTCCTACATAAACAGGTCATATGTTATGTATCTTCCAATCAGATTGGCTTCCATTGCATAGAATTAGCATAGATTTTCATAAAACAGTCATGACAGTTATATAATTGTTATGATAAATCATGCATATATTAGCACCATATTTATATATATATAATGATGATGATCTCACAGTCATGTCACTGTACAGTGCAGTATTTTGCGCTAAATAGACCATCAGTCATTTGATAATGTTCATATATACAAGGATATACTTGTAAACACACTAGATAGTGATGTGCAAATATGTGACTGTTTGTTTCATGCTAAACAACATGTACATTCTTAGAAAACATCTAAGGGTTGTCTTGTTAATGCTTTGTTCGAACATGATTAGACTTCTTGGGAAGAGCCCAAATATGATTGTCTGATCCTTTTTATGTTCCAGATTGAATGTTCAAACTATCTCCTTTAACCCTGACTTGGCAGAAAACCCATGGCAATGTTAATGCTTGCATATCCACTGGATCTTTACAAATGTAGAGTCCATTTGTGGAGTTATATTGGAAGACAATAGAGCCAGTAACAAATAACATCAATATCATATGTGTGGCACTACCTCATAATACAGGATTGTGTGAGTCTCATTCTTCAACATCTGGTTGTCTAAGTAGTCTGTTTACAAGTAACCAGCACAGAACTGATAGACAAGACGTTTTGACTGCTCTGTTTTCTTAATGATACCCTTCTTGTAGTATTGTCGCACTGAGCGGCTCAATTTGTCATAATTCATAGCTGGGCGGTTTTTTCTTGCACCCCACAGAGATGCAACTTTCTTTGAATCTTCAATTTTAAAGATTCCAGTTTTGCGATCCAACCAGCGGATACAGTCTGCAAAATTATTGTCCTTGGATAGAAGCAGCTCCTGCAGAAACTGCCAAAGATGAATGGTCTGCTTATGGCCACGGCCAGTGGGAGTTTTTGTTGACATTTTGTTGCAGCCACCTTGGGACTCAAACCTGACTGAAGTGGACTTGGTGGATATTTGAGATCCTGAAAGTAAATAAAATCCAGAAACATTATTTAAAAAATCATATATTTTAATTATCTACTCTTTCTTCCTATAAAACAAATGGTTTACTGTATTGATCTATCCTATTCTACCAAAAATAGCAAAATTATATTTGCATTTCAGATTTCATTCCCTATTTATTACTGCATTTTTATTCTGTAGGGGCCTAACAGGGGCGCAGTGTGCTCACATTCT
Source organism: Arion vulgaris (assembly GCA_020796225.1). Taxonomy (NCBI): domain Eukaryota; kingdom Metazoa; phylum Mollusca; class Gastropoda; order Stylommatophora; family Arionidae; genus Arion; species Arion vulgaris. The sequence goes on from CM036761.1 coordinate 46,221,242, forward strand.
CGGCAGTAACTACACAGATCACTAAGAGTGTTTAACTTAGTTGATAAGAACAAATGCAAACAAACAAACAACATCCTATAGTTCTTAACACTTGACCTCGATGTGAGGAAACACCCAGATATGAGAAGAATTTGATAACAGTACTCAAGTCAAAAGATGGTATTTGCTGTCAAATATGTGTTTGCTTGTTATGGGACTAAAGTCTCTTGAGTTGAGGGGTTGCTTGTTATGGGACTAAAGTCTCTGAGTTGAGGGTTTGCTTGTTATGGGACTAAAGTCTCTGAGTTGAGGGTTTGCTTGTTATGGGACTAAAGTCTCTGAGTTGAGGGTTTGCTTGTTATGGGACTAAAGTCTCTGAGTTGAGGGTTTGCTTGTTATGGGACTAAAGTCTCTGAGTTGAGGGTTTGCTTGTTATGGGACTAAAGTCTCTAAGTTGAGGTATGCATACTTCAGGTAAGGTATGCATCCTTTTTATTTTTAATCAGAGAATGCAGACCTTTTATCTTTTTCTGCAACCATTTAATCGTGGATTAGCCCAAAAGAGGACCAATTAAATTGCTGCAATGTATTGTACAAAATCAAATCAAAGAAAACTGGCTGATGCTACAAATAAGAAAATTGAAGTATTTTGGACATATACAGAGACATGAAGGGTTGGAGAAGACCATCATGGAAGGAGGCATCCCGGCAATGAGGAGAAGAGGAAAACCACGGAGAAGATGGATTCAAGATGTAATTAATGTTTCAGCATAACGGCTGCAGAGGCAGGACATCTGGCCTAGGAGAGAGAGACATTCCGAAGGATTGTTAGAGTTGCAAAGTTCTCAGGACAAGCTAATTGATGATGATGAATGTGTTATACTGTGAATTAAGGATGTAAAAGTGTACTCACCATAGATACTATCATCCTCATCACTGTGGTCTGAATGTGTGGATGTCATGCTGGTATTGCTGTCATGGTTGCTGCTACATGAACTGAGAGCTGGAGACAAACACTGTGGCCAGTTATTAAACGTCTGTGATCTCTCCATGAAGGGGTTGTTGAGATGTTGGGACTGAAAGTTGGACATGTCACTGCTGCTGTTGTTGGTGATGCAGACTTGGTTGGGGAAACAACTGTTTGCTGTGAAAGAAACATTCATTTTTACATTATTTTGTTTAGGAAACAAGAGCAAAGAAATACAGAAGTTATGTACAAAATTACAAATTCGTTATAACAAAAAGAAGGAAAAACAATGCTGCCTACATAGAAGCATGATATACTGCTGTAAACAACACTAAAATGAAATACTGATGGCAAGATTAAGACAACTCTAGGATGTTGGAAGAGAGAAACTAATGTCAGTCTCTATTTTTGTTATTTTTCCCCCTTACTTTTGCTTAAAAATTGAAAGAAAAAAACTGGCTGATGCTACAAAAACAAATGAGAAAATTGAAGTATTTTGGACACCTTAAAAGGAACATGATGGAGAAGACAATTATGGAGGGAGACACCCAGGCAAAGACGAGAAGGCCATGGAAAAGAAGGATTCAATATGTAACAAATGATTTAAGCCTGACGACAGCTCAGATAGGGCTTCTGGTCTATGATAATGAGAGAAATTCCGTAAGACTGTTAGGATAACAAGTTCTGCTTAGGACAAGCTACTGGATCATTCCTTTCAATATATTGTCTATATCTGCAATACTGTCTTTTATATAAACCTCATTGAATTGTTATACTGGAAGCAGTTTGACTGAATGTACTAAGAGAGTAGCAGACATGTAAGAGATCCACTATAACCTATCTTCGATGAGAAAACTATACTTGATATAACAGACAATTCAATGGTGGACGACGATCGTGTACGCATGTCAACCTGGCATAGAGAGATAAAAAGATTTAGAAGCAGCCAAAGTATACATATTAGCAGCTCATGTTAGCCGATAGTCAAGCCAAACAATTGAGAGAAATGCATGCTGACAGTTTTAACATGTGACATAAGTCTCTATATAGCACACAGAAGACACTGGTAAATTATTGAATCTGCTGACTGAGATAGCTAATTATACAGAAAGAAATGTATGTACGCCCATTTCACATACATCTTCATGAAAATCTGGCTTAATCAAACAAGTTGGACTTGTTGACAAGTACATTTGAATTAAATTCAGTCATGACCCACTGATCAGAAACGACATGGTGTTGTAGATAGAAAACATGATAAACAGCAGACACAAAAAGTACATGTTGACATGGTCTATCAATCTTCTTTCCAATTCAGTAACCAAACACGGGTCTCCCATTTAGAAAAAAAAATGACATACAAAAGTAACTATAGCTGTTCTAATTTCTGCAGATAGTGTGAAAATATCCATTCTGGATAGGAAAATTGCTTTTATGAAAATATCCATTCTGATTATTTATCAATGTCGAGATTATGGATGTATTGTTGATAGTCTGAAAGCAATGGCAAACTACTGAACGTAATAATGCCTAGAAAAATCACAAACAGCGTTAAAAGCTGGGGTTGATTCGCAAAGTCCTGTAAAAATACGCAATTAACTTTCTTTTTTTTGATAGTCTGTTCTTCTTTCGCCCCGAGGAAGACGTTCAAATCGAATTGCCTTTAATCAAAATGTTTGTCCTGATGAGGACATGCGTTATAGTGTATTAGTTTACAACGAGGTTCTAGTGTCAGCGTCTTTCGACCCAATACGTCCATTTCCAGCACGGCAATTTTGTAACCGAAAGTGCATGTCCTTAGATTACATTGATGCAGTCTGTTACCAGGACGACTACGTGGAAGTAAATAAAGGATGGCCTTAATCAGATATGGTTCGCTAATCCTTATTTCTGTCTTCCCATTTACTGCATTTATATTCTTTTCTCTCGTCTGTTCAGGTTCTGACACTTTAGTGACCTCGTTTCTTGTAGACTTCCTTACAGTATAGGTTTGTAGTTATCTGTGGACTTCGTACTGAGCTGCCGCCATATGACTTTTAAATAATAGTCATTATTATTCTGTTTTATATATTACATATATAATTAACTAGTAATTATTATTTTGTTTTATACAAGTATAACTACCGTTAGAGACAGCTATTGAGATAATGGTTCAGATCATGTATTTGTTAAGAAAAGTCAACGGGTTCAACAACTTGTTTACCGTAAGATTACACTACCCTCGTCCATTTTGAAACCAACGTCACAAATCTTGAGCAAACGTTCTACCTTTTATCTCCGTCCTTCACCTTAGTTTATGAATCACGGTAAACACTGATGATAGGATAAATTGACCTGAAGCTAAGTCAACATAGTGCAGTTTCAGACAGTTTCAATTATCCGATCCAATTTGAAGCGATTCTAGTTCGGATAAACTGTATGTATAAATGGAAAGGACACAACAAAGATGGGACAAACAGTCATCATCATCAGGTGCCGTGTCGGCTGACGTAGGCGATCAGAGATCTCCACAAATATTCTTCTTCTTCTCTTCCACCATTTACTTCTTTATAGAAGTGTTTGGGGGCGCGTAGTGATCATGTGTGTGCTTGTTTTAAGGCATTTTGTAAGCTGATATTCATTTTCGTAAGGCTGTTCTGGATGCCGTTGCTCCATCTTTTGCGTGGTCTTCCTCTTGCTTTGTACTCATACTTATTCTATATGGCTCTCTGTGGTAGGCGATACCAAGGTATTATTCCACAAATATTACTAGCTGAAAATCCGAAATAACGACGGAAATAAATCAAGAACGATATATTTCATAACATTTCCATTAAAATACACACAGTTTTTAATCGAAATATTTCATTTGTTTTTTTTTAAAAAAGGGGACATTTTGTTCTAAAATTACAATTCGCAACGATGCAGGCGTCAGCCTCATCGCATCATGTAACATGTGTGTGTCAGTAGTGGGTGTACTGTATCAAACATCATGTATATATCAGGTTACAGTTTAATATTTTTGGTAATGTGACTGACATGCAAACGAAGGGAATTAGTAGTATTCCTTTGAAATAAAAATGATAAGATTGAATGATTGTTTACTTTAAGAATGTCATAGCTATCACGATCTGCTAGGCACGCCCAGGTGTTTCTCAGACCTCCTGGGATTTAAAGTGAGAGACTAGTACAGACTGCACATGTATCTCGTATATCAACATTGTGTAGATCCAGGCATAATGATATGTCACGACTCGAACTGAATGTATTAGGCAATCTATTGTATGTTTTCGTGTGCATGTGCTTATGTGTATTGGGTTTTTTTTTCAAGAAGTGTTTTCAATTAAAGTTTCTGCGTTTAAGTGTTTAGTGTTGTTTGGTTTTTTTTATCTGCGTATGAGGCTCAACATGCCATCAGAGGAAAACAAAGACAAGTAAAGAAAATTTGGGTTTTTTTATTATGAAAGACAATCAATAAACTTCAACGATAGACAAATGTCAATGTTGTTGTTCTAACAAGACGAATTTCATTGTTGTTCTAACAAGACGAATTTCATTGTTGTTCTTCACGTTTTATCGTCCGTCTCCGATATGGCTAGGATCAGGGATATTTGAAAACAAAAATGATCACCGTGATAATCTCTATGCCATAAAGACCCCCCTTTGTAAACATTGGTAAACATTATAATGTATGAAAGACTAACTTATGTAGGATGTTGTGGATCTTTTTTGTTGTGTCTACATACCTGCTTTCCATAATTCCAGTTCATTGGAAATTTTGATGCCAGAGTTTCTCCCACAAACGATAGAAAATGTATCTTGGTTTATTGAACATAACGTGCGTCCATCAACATGCTGCAGTACAGGCGAGGCATCAATAGCGTTGTTTCTCAGGCACACCCAAGATACCCACTTTTTCACGTGCTCAGGGGTCCAAGTCATTGGATCTGAAAAATTGTACGTACACAATCTCAATATTATGATTGACAAGCAGCTATGATTGGACTGACAGGTTCAGAGCCTGAAACTAGATCTGTTAGTTGCAAACTTCATTACATTATTTGTAAACTTGTGTCATTGGTGTACAGACGACATAACAATAGATATATAGATAGAAAGCTATCTTTAACCTTATTACAATAACTTTATAAAGTAAGAGATGTTCAAAATAAAGTAGCAAGTAAAGTAGTTTTACAAAGTACAACAACATACACAGTCCACGTGTCTACAAAAAGACCTTTATCAAGTATGCAAGATATGTATAAGATAGGATGTACAGTAGAATAGTTGATGTCACACAAATTCAAATCTGAAAAGTATCTAACAAAATGTCTTAACATTAATTTTCTTTGTGACGTTTGAGATCATATCGTCCGTCATCCGTTTTCTTTGTGACGTTTGAGGTCATATCGTCATCAGTTTTCTGTGTGACGTTTGAGGTCACATCGTCATCCGTTTTCTTTGTGACGTTTGAGGTCACATCGTCATCATTTTTCTTTGTGACGTTTGAGGTCATATCGTCATCCGTTTTCTTTGTGACGTTTGAGGTCATATCGTCATCCGTTTTCTTTGTGACGTTTGAGGTCACATCGTCATCAGTTTTCTTTGTGACGTTTGAGGTCATATCGTCATCCGTTTTCTGTGTGACGTTTAAGGTCATATCGTCATCATTTTTCTGTGTGACGTCACATCGTCATCCGTTTTCTTTGTGACGTTTGAGGTCATATCGTCATCATTTTCTGTGTGATCAATCGTCATCAGTTTTCTTGTGACGTTTGAGGTCACATCGTCATCCGTTTTCTTTGTGACGTTTGAGGTCACATCGTCATCAGTTTTCTTTGTGACGTTTGAGGTCATATCGTCATCCGTTTTCTTTGTGACGTTTGAGGTCATATCGTCATCCGTTTTCTTTGTGACGTTTGAGGTCATATCGTCATCCGTTTTCTTTGTGACGTTTGAGGTCATATCGTCATCAGTTTTCTTTGTGACGTTTGAGGTCACATCGTCATCAGTTTTATGTGTGACGTTTGCGATGACCGTATCAGTTTTCTGTGTCACCTTTTTTCTATGCTGTTATCGTTTCTATCGAGGTAGCAGGCTAGAAACCCGCTGCCCGGGGAACAATTCATTAGAAAGATTTTTTAAATAAAATTTCTACAAAATATTTTCACATCATCTAAATTACATCGGGGACACTCGCCGGTGCTACGGAGCTCGTACACGGCAGGTGAGATCACTCTGTGTAAGAAAACAATCGAAGAACACATGGTTATTCACCGAAGTGCAATTATGATGGTCCTATCAATCAATCATCAATCAAATTATATGGAAACTTAAGGAGAACAACGCAGACAACATCAAATATATTCTCAATACACTTGAACTTACTGTAAGGAACGTTCAGGTCATCACAATCTCTGTAGATTGTATCTCTCATAAGTATAGCTGCTTCCTCTAATCTTTTGGAATCGTCAGGCATGGCTTCTATTTTACTGAAGTTGGATACGGACTCGTAGTCGTCGTAGAGTGACACGTGCTGCTTGTCCAGGTCTGTATACTCAAGATTCTCACCAATATCAAACATGCCACTGTCATTGTCTATCAAGAAGTTATTGTCTGATATGTTGGTGAAGTCGTGTTCTGCTGTTCCCATGACAACGCTGTTTGTTTTAGTGGAAAAAACTGGATTGGATCTCAAATTTGTAGTTAAAGTTGAACACGTTGATGAAGGCGCGGATATAGTTGAATGCAGTTTTGGAGATGAAGATGGTGTCAAAAATGTTGGCAGAGTCGACGGTGACACCGTGGAGGCAGTGGTAGGTTTGATTTCACTGAATGTATTCATGAAACTGTTTGTACTGTTATTGTTAGAGTAGAAATTTGCACAACTTTTAGATGATACAGCATCTGTGATGGTGGTACTATTGATGATGTCGCTATTAATGATGCTCTCAACCATGCAGAAGAGATCGGGCTGAGGTTCGACGTCTTCAAGTTTAATATGTCTGATATCAGTGTCTAGAGATAAATATTTATATTCTGGTACCTGTGAAATATAATTATAAAAAATCTTCACTTAAGAGTATACAGCTTTCTGTCTGTGTACGTCTATGTATTTACGGCTTTCTGTCTGTGTACATGTATGCAATTACGACTTTTATCTGTACTGTCGTGCTACATTTACGTGCATACAGCTTTCTGTCTGTGTATTATACGGCTTTATATCTGTGTAGGTTGTGTAATTACGGCTTTCTGTCTGTATATGCATAAGCTTTCTGTCTGTTTCTTGTACTTTCGTATGGCTTTCTTTCTCTGTACTTGTATGTTGTTGTTTTTTTTTTCGAACCAGAAGCACTTCAGCTTTTCAGCTCTTCGGCTCAGTGCCATGGACATCGTAACCCTTCGGTTCGGTGCCACGAACACCGTAAATCTGGGAATCTGTGGCTTTTCTGCCATCCCGCGGAATTGAACCCGCACACACAGAGGATAGTCACCCGTAGTCCAACGCGCTACGAACACGATGAGCAGACGGGCGTGTACTTGTATGTACATACTGCTGTCTGTTGGTGTACTTCTTGTATGGACGTACGTATGTTTTAATATACATATGTTCTAAAAACCGTGATGTAAATAGAATTTTAAAACATTAAAATGCATATTATGTTACTCATTAACAAATGTTAGATAATTTCATCCTGGTCTTCTGAAGGTTGTAGGTTCGAATCCGGGCTGAGTTACATGTGCAACTTTTCTAGAGATCCCTAGATTGTTGCTGGAGCTACGAAGTTCGTGCTTTGTACAACACTCTCGGTAGGTGGCGTGATATTCCTGCCGTAATTGCCAGTAAAGGTCTCTATTAATGCACAGCTTGTTCTTGTCAGAGGCTCTTCACTTGTTAACGTGTTTATATTTGGTCAGACAATTTGCAGGACTCTTGTTAATTACCTATTATGAAATATCTCAAACTTGTGTATGATTTTGTAGATCATGTTCCAGTACCCATTACTGTATGTTAACACTATCATGACACTGCACCAAATACATCGAAAGACAACAAATGCAGTGGTTTGGACATTTAATGAGAATGAAATACAATCAACCACCAATAAAGCATACAATAAAAGAGATCGGGTACTAGAGCTAAGGGTAGACTAAGAAAAATATGGATAGACAATATCAAGACCACACTACATAAACACGGATACAACACAAGGGCAACTCATCTAGCCCTAGAACGCAAATTAAAGCTCCCATCTCTACGCTTAACGACAAGAGTGGACAGTAAACTACATCTTCCACCTGGGAATAGACAATGACACTGCTACACATGCTTATAGAAGTGTCAATTTGTTGACTTCTTGAATATAAATTATATCTTCTAAATAAACATTTCTTGTCCTTTCTTTACTTGCATCTCTCTCTCTCTCTTTGCCTTTTTACCCCGAATTGGGGCATAGGCCCTCAACCAACTCATGTCAAGTCTTCCTATCTCTAGCTATCTCCTGCAGCTCCCTCTAACTCTTCTTTATATTTTTGATCTCCGCCTCCAAATCTCGTCTCCATGTATTTCTCGACCTCCCCCTTCTTTCGCTGTCCCTGCGGTTCCAGTTCCTTTACTTGCATGCTGCAATTGAAACAATCCTCGGTGTCTGATATTGTATGACTGCAATAAGTGATAAGAAACTACATCTCATCAGCTTTAGTAAGACACAAGACAAGTTGTTGAACAGGTAAGCTGTTTACGCGGACAACCATGTTGAATATGATTGGGTTAACTTGACATATCAAACACGGTGTCTTGCTGTCTTATGTGTTAGAGATTAACATTCAGTTTTCAAACGACGATGACAAAACTACAGGTGTGCGATTTCCAAACTGCGATGTTCTTTCTGTGACCGACATCTTGTTAGAAATGCATGTTTTTTTTTCGTATGTACAGATTAAACAATGCAACGTTATCATGTTGTTAAACTGAAGTCTTGATACTCCTACAATGATAAATATCAGCCTTGTTGTGGTAGGGTATACCACTGGTACTGATACAACTTTTATACAATGTTTTAGTCTCCTGGTTTTTTTGAGTTTTTCTTTAATAAGTAAGACAGCAGTAAAGTTATTCTCGTGCCTAATGTGAAATGATCGGGCTATTTTCTAGTCATTTAAAATCTCAAAGTAGGTGAGGTCAAATAAGTAGTCCTATCGACAGAGAGATTTAGGTATAACCTTGAAAAAATCAATATTAATTTGATTCCATCATTATTATTTCATGCGTGTCACTATAACGTGAATATGGTCAACATAAGCAGCTGTCAGATGATTTGTCAACATAAGTGTCAGATATAAATCAACATAAGCATGTCAGATATGAATATGGTCAACATAAACAGCTGTCAGATATGAATATGGTCAACATAAACAAGCTGTCAGATGTGAATATGGTTAACATAAACAGCTGTCAGATATGAATATGGTTAACATAAACAGCTGTCAGATATGATATGTCAACATAAAGCTGAGATATAAATATGTTCAACATAAACAAGCTGTCAGATATGAATATGGTCAACATAAACAAGCTGTCCGATGATATGTCAACATAAACGTGTCAGATGTGAATATTTCCATAAACAAGCTGTCAGATGTGAATATGGTCAACATAAGCAGTTGACAGAAAAAGTATGATAGCTTCTCATTCCACCTCTTCTTCTGCATATACTTTCAGATATCAACTTGAATATGCTCATAGTAAGACAGTCTTTCTTTGAGTTTCAAAAGATATTTTCCCCTAGAAAACTATCGGTGACTGCCATACACATTTTATCTTCTTCTCACAATCGTAACACTTGTAACATACTGTATATTTTTCATTATTTTCGTGTCACAATTATTTCAAGTTTCTTCAGTTTATTCAACAGGTGGTATCCTCAGTCTCTTGACCAGTGAGAAACTCGAGTATTCGTTTCTTTTCTTGATTTTTCTTTTAAATTGTCGAACCATTTTATTTTCAAAAATATTTTCAATAAAATTATTCTTTTACTTCTTGAAATCAAGATAGTTTTTGGAGCGTACCAGTGTATGTGCTGTGCCGGCGTGGCAAGGCAAATACATTCCCCCACATGTAACGTGCGGCAACGTCGGATATATCAAAGGTAAACGTAGTTTATTTAGCCAGGAGAACTATTCAAAGCGACAACAGTTGGCATAACTTAACTAAAGACGTGTATTGTTGGATTGAAGCGCAAAAAAATCTGGTCCACAAACAAAAGACAATTTTTCGTGTTCAAACATGTTTGGCTCTTTCACGCTGTTTCCTTGTCACTTATTACTTTATGTTAACTAAATAAGAAAGACACTTTTCTGTTGTACATTTGACATATATTTGATAAAATACTCTACTGTTGCAATAAACTAACAAAAGAAGATGTGGAGAGGAGAAGGATGGAGTGATCTTATGCAGAGGTCTAACAGCGAGACAAAGTGCCTCTGTTAATCGAGTGGTCAGCAGGATGTCCACGTGTGTGTTTCACAGTTTTCTTCTTCAAACGAGTCTCACGTGCCAAGTTTCAGTCATGAAGTCACTGAAGAGTTCACTTATTACTTTCCATTCCTTCAAAATTTTAGATTAAACGTTCGTGTTGGCCAGATTATTACAATTCGGCAGCTTATATTTCTAAATAATCGATCTTTGTCGATCATATCTGTTTCACCTATCAATTTAATTATAGATTTCTTACCTCTTGATCGAAGTTGAAAACCATTCCATTAGTGTCTTGTTCCAAATCTTTGGCCATATTTGTGTACTGTTCAATAAATTTGAACCCTGGAAATAGTAAGAGCAACAACTCAATAAATATTTAAATAGTCTCCATGTTGATTATTTTAACAATCATTCTGGCAGAATGGATTAGAGCGCGACTCCCATGCGGACGCCCGTGTTCAATTCACAGTAAGGCCAGGGATTTTTTTTCTGTTGTGGGTCTAAATTAAAAATCCTAGCCTGAACATCTTCGCGGCGACTGCACTAGCCTTGCGGTCAATAAAATTCCTCAGGCTCTCGTCCTACACCGCCATAAAAAGTGGTACTACATGCAGTAACGACTGTTTTTAAGAAGTTAAAAATGTTTATTATCATTAATACGGTTTGTTCTAACACATACTAAGCCGGGTCACTGAACTAAATAAATGTTACTTTGAAGTAAACTAAACAAAATAAGATTATCTTTCAACAGAATGTATTCTTCTTGTTTGTTGAATGCCTGTGTTTGTGTGTTTGTTTCCTTCTCTCTCGTTCCTGTGTTTGTTTTCTCTCTCGTTCCTGTGTTTGTTTTGTTCGTTCTTCTCAGCCATTCTGATCATTTTTATTGTGCTATATAAACAGTCTTTGCCAAGTACGAGTAGAACGTTGCATCCCAATTGAGCCCCTACTAGTGTAGGACGAGCGCATCCGAAACCGAAGTTTGCGGCCTTGTTGAATACCTGTCGTCGACATTGAATATTTTCAATGAAAGCAGTAATCAGGTCAAGTCGTTGACATCTTTAAAGTGCTTATCCTGGAATGGTACAGGTGGCGGCAATAATCAGATCTCAGACTGTCGAATTAAGAAACAATCAGCTACAAATGAACTGGGATAAATGGCTGCGGTAAAACTGAACAAACAGACGAAAACATATCTTAAAATGATATTGATTCAGAATATTATATTCAAAAACTATCATAGACAACAACAAAATGTGGCGCTTAAAAATGAATATAATCAACGTTTATGAAATCTGGATGTCTCACAGATGCGCAGTCCATTTTAAACTAACTCAAAGTGTCGGTGTCAGATCACGTGCACATTAGCTTCAACGCTTTATGATGTTGGAGTGGTTTTTCAATACAAAAGTTTTTTAATATACTATATGTTATATTCGACCAGTATTTCACTTTCCCCAAAGGCACACAGTAGGGGAGGAGAGTGAGATCGACAACCATTATTTCACAGTCTTCTCTGATACCTAATTAAGGCTGAGTCGATTTGAGAGCCGTTTGCGTTTTAAAATTGCACTCCAACTGAGGATCGAATAGAGATCACCCGTCTATGAAGCATGTGCACTAGCAACTTTACTTTAGCGACTCTCAACTACCCTGTAAAAATTGTATTTGTAGAAACATGCACACATACAGTTCCAACTTACCAGCAAGCATGATTAAAATATCTGCTAGTAATCCAAGAGATTGAATGTGTAATCACAACACGATTAATATCTTCAAAGTAACTTATCAACTGTTTAAAGTTCGCGACAACAGGTGAATGTATTCAACAGTAGTAAGTCAACCTTATTCAACAATTAAAGTTGTTTTAATTTAATTTTATAACTACAAGAAACAAAATTATTATAAGTTTATGCATGTCAGATTTTACTTTGAGTCTAATGAGGGCTTGGATCTAAGTTCACGTTTTATATTTGATCCTGAACTGATGTTTATCGCGCTGTGTCCTAATTATCATATTCTGAGAAGGCGCAATTGGTGGTGGGTTCCCCGCTCGTGTGTGAGGTTCTGTCAGGATATACTAATATTAGTAGGAGGGATTCCCGAGGTTGTTTTTCTTTTTCCAAATAAATTGTTTATTTACTGCATTTTACACGATCTTGCCCCCATTTGGAGCCTCAAAATTTGCGTGATTTTAAGGCCTCTAAAAATAAACATCGGGATTACCAATGACATCACACCTGATCATTATAATGAAGTAGCGAGGAACATCATTGGCTGTTTCTTATCCAATAAGAATGAGGTAACCTATATTTTTTTTCCGTAATGTGTTGAATCTATTTTTAACACATGAATGAACGCTCTGTCTGGAGTAAAACGACAACACGAATGTCGTTAGTTCAAAGCCATAAAATAATAAGAAACGTGACTAAATATGTCATGGTACAATGACTTTATGAAATGGGTAAATATGAAACCACAAAAGTTGAATAGTTTACAAAGCACAAAAACGCAGATTTAACTTGTTATTGTGATTTATAAAAGTAGCGTAGTTTGTTGTGCAGTAGTAATGTAATTTGTTTTGATATGGTGTACAATTTTACAGCAGTCGTTCATTATCATAAATGTAAACGATTCACCCAATGGTTATGTTCATAACTGAAACATAATGGCGCTTTCGGGAGACATTACTACCAATCTTTTATACACAAATTATTGCCTTTTCCCCATTTTCCTTCCTTCATCCACGTTCGTTGAGCACTATGAAAGGGAGGAAGTAAGCGCTTCTTGTTCTAACAGTACTTGGTTCGCTTCCTCGTGAAGCCATCGAGATATTTTTCCAGAGATTCATGATCTCAGTGTAGATGAGATCGAGTTCCTAGTCCTATTGAAAGACGAACGACAAAACGCATATCCCGTGTTCAAATTGAGTACCTAAAAGAACCCTTGGCAGTTCGAAATCAAGAAGAAAAGGTTGGAAAGTCGCTACATGAGCAAAATTCATTAGGAAATTTTTTTTTAATTCCTTTAAAATATTTTCACCATATTCTAAATTATATCGTGGACCCTCATCGGTACTACGGAGTACGTGCTTTAACGCTGAGATCTGCCTGTGTAAGAAAGAGATCGGAACACACATGGTTACTCACTGAAATGCAGTGATGATGATCCTATCATTTTCTATGATCCCTGCTTTGGCGATTATTTTTTCTAGAGCAGAAAGCCGCAATAGTGTAGTGATTAGTTCACTTACATCGTAGGAACGTTGTCCCAGGATCAAAAATTCCACAGAAGGATATTATTTAACGCCTTTTTTAATCCGAAGGATTGACTTAATTGCACCGGATTTTATCCCATTTGACCCGGTCCCTCTCCGCAGAAATGGCAGACCACCTTCCGTAAGTATTGCACGAAGCACGAACGCCGTAGCTCTGGTAACAATCCTAGGGTCTCTGGAAAAAATGCGTTCGTGAACAGAAAGGTGCAGTCCGGATTCGAACCTTCGACTCGCAAGACAAAGACATAACAACTTAGATCTGACATCACATCACTCAGTGCGACCTAGACTCACTTGGGTACCAGAGACACGCTGGACAGTTAAAGGAGGCCGACATGATGACCACATTATCCATCGTGTACTATAGTTTAAAGAGAAATATGAGCCTAGCATTATATTCTCCAACATATCTCATGTTCTAAAAATAGGTTGTTGACTTCTACTTACTGTTCGTGAACAAAAACTGTATGGACTTGCTATCCCTGTTGACTAATGCATGCTGGGTATATAGATACCCCTGATGATGACCTTGGTACAACAGGTGCTCGAATCTGTTCTCTCAATATTATGTCTGTGGTATAAAGTGTGTTTCAGTAAGTTGTGAAAAGTCAAAGACGCATGAAAGTAAGATAGCAAAGCAGGGCTGGGGTCAATGAGCTGGCACTGACCAATACCCTATTCCCCCTTCCATTCTAGGTGGTTGCTCTGAAAACAGATTGCAAAACTGCAGTCTGGCAATGTAGTTGGGTATCGAAGGGAAAGATGTCAACACGAAGTGATAGTAAACGCTGATATGAATTATATGAGATTGGTCTGCAAATCAGACGAGTAATATTTCTGAGTGGCAGCAAGTACACGAATTCCCTGGCTAACGTCCAGAACTTGACAACATTCCAAAAACACTGTGCAGCACTGTCCAACCGCAATTCTCTGGTCTTAGTCTTGACAAACTCTGTGAATGGTTGCTTTTTGTATACTCTAACCTGGACACAAAATAGAGCGAAAACTGTAACTTCTGGGACGAGATACAAACAATTTGCCCTACCCTGAGTAAAACAGAGACACGTGACATACAGATGACTGACTGCTCATGCAGAGCCAACTATAAACGTATGGGCCTTCGGACTCAGGTAAGAATTGTGGGAAATCAGACCCCAACTACACCACATGACCTCGCATTCCAGTATTGGTGTATATAGACGAATTCATTTTAAAATCAACACAAAATGCTAACTCGAAGTTATATTATGCAACAAGTTAAGTTTAACAATAAGGAATATCAATATTATGAATATTTTTCACCAATAAATAACCATAGACTCACAGAATTGAGTAAAATTGCAAACAAAAGCTTGCAGTGTTCTATCAAACATCTATATTTTCCGGCCCTCTTTTCTTATTTAGGTCAGGGAACCCCCTAGTCAGTTGTCTGGCCTAGTCATTGTCTGAGCAGTTTGTGCTGTGGCTCATGTCAGTACTGTCAATAGATGTCTCTCTGGTTTACTGGTGCGTTCTACTCACATGAAAACAATAGAGATAGAAAACTCGATTGCTTTAGGCGACGCAAACGTATATGTTCCAAAGCTAAAGAGCATGTCCCTAATCTAAAACGGTTTCACAGCAATATAAGCATACTCGTGCTCTTCTGCTCCGAACATAAACAAGCTACAAGGAGTGGCTGTTTAAAACTGGTGGAAAGAAGGGTTTAGACATGAAAGGGTAGAAACAACAGTAGACAGCGAGGAGACTGTCACGAACCACAGTGATGAACCCGAATACCACCATATGCCGAAACCCGGATGTGCTGTGCTGAAAGATGCACAGATTCGAGGCCCCCACAACACGAGGCTGACTATCTCAGACCGAAAAACCAAAATATATGTTTAATGGGGGCTGGGTTTTGTATATGTTTGATAGACCACTGTAAGCTTTTTGTGTAATTTTACTCAATTCTATTTTGAGTCCATTTTTATTTATTGATGACAAATGTTAATAATACTGATCTTCCTTAGTATTAAACGTAGCTTGTAACAAAATATAACCTTGATTTAGCATGTTGTGTTGTTTTAAAATGAATTCGTCTTTATGCAACAATATTGGAATGCGAGGTCAAACAACAGTTGTAGTCTAGTAAATTTCCTAGAATTTTTACCTGAGCCCGCCGGCCGTATGTTATCGGAGACCATGCAAAGATCTTAGCTGGTCGCCTAACGCTGTAAACAAGCAGTACAACGTACTCCTGCACATCAATCCAAAACACCTACAGGTTACAGAGAGGGAACAACAAGTCAAAGTAGTGTTAGTGGCGAACGCAGAAGAGAAGAAAATTCGATTGTATCAGTCGTGTATCTTTAATATATGTTATTTTTCAATCGACTGTGTCCAACTTGTATCCTTGATACCAATGATGTGTCCGTCGTCTGTATTACTATTCTATCATTGGTAAATGTAGTAATGCACTTCATTGTGTCAGTTACTTTATGGGGGTATAGATTTCTCAAACTACTGTAGACTTTGTATTGTCAATAACTGACAGACAGACAAGACTAAATATAAACACTCCTACATGTTACACTCGCTGTTTCAAGTACGGACATTCTTAAGATAAGATGCGATAATATACATACAAATAACATGTTTGAGAAGGTGGGTGGCTGAGGGTGAGTGGGGAGAGTTAGAGTGAAAAGATTGCTCCGAGTGCTTGACAGAATAGTAAAATGTCAAAATCCGTTTTCATACCATATCGTGTATGGGAGAATACAATTCTAGCTAGATCCGTATTTTTTTTCATTTTACCAACGGCGCACCACTGACGATGTGGTCAATATCACTACAGACCTCTTTACTTTCCAATGTTTATCTGGTACCAAATGTGGCTGAGACAACCTGATAGCCGCTGAGTTCTGGGAAAAATACACTTCAACTTTGAATTTGTAAACTATGAGCACACGTCTGTGAAGCAAGTGACTGCTCAACTGCTAACATTTTGAAATGACAATAAGTTGGCTTAAAGAAACTCAGTGCTTTTGCGGGATCTCTGAATGCAGATATGTTAATTTTGAAACAGTCTTCCAGTGGTTGTTCTCTCTCAGCTGGTAAAGATTGGTTTATCGAAGAATTGAATATTGTTATTTATGCAAACCTGTAGAACTGTAATTAAAAAGTTTAATACATTTTTTATATTGCGCATTAACTTAGAAGTATACAAGAAACATCAACTCTGTTTTTTCTACTGATTGATAAGCAAGGCAATATCGATCTGAGGGAGGTATCTATGCTAATTTGAGAGACATTAAAAGGGCGTGGACTTTTAGATACGGAATACTGCTATTGTAGGGCGTGGCCTTTACATAATCAGTATAAATGATTATCTATATGTGTGTTATGTGTAATACATAAATTAGTCACATCAAATGTAAATAGATTGTATAGATGGTAATCGTTTGCATATGATGTACACTACATGGTATGTACGAAGACGTCTAAGGAATAATTGAAAAGCTAACAAAAGTATGTGAAGACATAGAATAGCATACAGTTCGATGGCAGTGCATCTGATAACTTTGAGGTTTAATATGGAGTCACACATGAATGTGTCCTTGCCTCCACGCTCTTTTGCATCGTCTTCGCGCAGTCCTTTTATACCAGGCCTTTCGGGTGATGCTGATGACGATGTTTTCATTCGCATTAGATCTGATGGTTCACTCTTCAACTTGGCTCGCTTAAAAGCCAAGATTAAAATTTTAAAAATCCTTCTCATGGAGCTTCTTTTCGCTGACGATGGTGCCCTAGTCTCACACAGAGAGGCTACCCTGCAATCTCTAATCAATGAGTTGCTCAGAGCATACGTCCTATTTTCTCTGAATCTAAGTATCAACAAAACAAATGTTTTATGTCAGGGAAATAACACATCAACATATATCACTTTAAATGTAACCAACTAACTCTAATTCAAAATTGTTTCTATCTTGTGTCTATAGTCACTGTCAGACTTTCTCTTGACGAAGAAATCAACGCTTGTATAGATAGTGCGGCTACTACATTCTGCAAACTATCGAGGAGAGCGTGCGATATCGCAAAATTAACATTGTGGACGAAGATTCAAATCTATCGAGACTGTGTAATTAGCTCTTTTCTGTATGGCTCAGAAACATGGACATCCTACTCCAAGGTACGAGAGGAAACTTAACATCTTTCACCTTCGATGTCTCCGCGAGATTATGAACATCAGGTGGTACGACAAGATAACCAACTCTGAAGTACTGCAACTTGCAAACTTGCCTTCCATCATGAGCATGCTCAGCAGTAGAAGACTAAGATAGCTAGGGCACGTGAGAAAAGTGGACAATAGCCGCATACTCCAATATGTGTTGTTCTGTGAACTTTCGGAAGGGAAGATGCTCAAAGGCAGATCACTGTTCAGATATACCGATGTCTGCAAAGCTTCAATGAAGAACTTTTCTAACGTTTGGCTAATACAAATTTCGTAATATATTTACATTGCGACATGACTCATGAACTGGTCGTATTGTTGTATTATTGATGCATTTAAATGTTTAGAATATATTTACTAATTTAAAGCATATGAAAATAACATAATTAATTTTTGTTATGTTAATTATATATGGGAAAAGAAAACGTGGAAGACCAAAGACCACTCTTCGAAGAACCATCCAACAAGAAAGTAAACTATTGGGATGTAAAACCATACAAGATCTCCAACTGCTAGCTAAGAACCGTATCACATGGAGATCTAAAACCTCTGCCCTATGTGCCGCCTTTGGTACGAAAGGAACAAACTAACTAACTAATTATATATGTTTAAGATGTCTAATCTCATAGATTAAAGCATGATGTTTTATTCCTCTTCTGCGTTTGCCTGCCATGAATTCATGCGCAGTCAGGCAGTCTGGTATGGCTTTTCTGACCGATTTTTTACGAGAGAGTCTGCTTACTGTTTTTCGGTATCCCTCGCTATACTTCTGACTTCAGAGTTAAGATGATGCTTTTATTACACCGGCATTTTCGATGTAATTTCGATGCATTTTCGATGTATATAATTCTGTATATGGCTGCTTACTAGACCAGTTCTGCATCATTTTCTTTTGAAGACCTAAGTTATTAATTTTTTCTTCAAAATATGGAAATATTTAGACGTTACAAGTTTTTTTATTATTGTCTGATGTCCAAACAACTTCCTGTTTTAGATATATTGTGTATATATGAAGGTACTAAGAGATTGTATTAATAGTTTTCATGATATATTTCATACCTTTTTCCCCCTACTTTGTGACACTATAATTATTTGCTTTTTGTAGAACCGTCTGGCTTCATGGTCCCGAAAATTGTCAACATTGGAACTGATAGTCAGTACAAGGACAGGTGTTTGTGAATATCCATTATCGCGTAAGTGTTCTTTTTTTTATTAAAACAGTGTTGAACCCTTACCCTTTAGTGCCGCAGAGGCTGGTAACTAGTGACATTTTAAATGTGTAAAATTCCGAGCGTCGTCATTCTTTTGAATGAAAGCTGCTCGGAATTTTGTTTAGTTGTCTGTTGGCTTTATGAAGGATCCCTCTCTCTGGTCGCGATCAAGTAGGCCCAAACACTTTGCTCGTAGCCAAAATACCGAGAAGCGTAAGTCATCCGGCATGGCACAAAATGTTGATGGCACTTGAGCAAACCATTACCTTTTTTTTATTTTCTACACTGGAAACATATTACTAATCTTTTTTTTAACCTCTGCTTCCAATCGGAAATACTTGTTTAAACAGGTTATAACAGTGTCTTCAAATACACGTATTTATGTCTCTATAATTCACTGGTGCGTTTCAAGCTATCATGAATACTCGTTGTTTGTCCATAAATATATATAATTTTGATGTCTGGTCACGAATTTTGCCGACCTGTTACTAAATATAGTATCCACCTGCATCTGGTCTCGCCACGATTTATTTCCCATGTGATATCAACATAAAAGACTGCGGGATCAAGGGGAGGTAAATATTTCTTTAGTATGGGGAACGATGAAATTGTATTTGTATGTGTATATAAGTAAGTTTATATGTAATTATATGTTTGTGTGCTTATAAGTAAGTATGTATTCGTACGTGCGTTACGCGTGTACACGAAATCGGGGACAATCAACAAACGGTGGAAGAAGAGAAGCTAACGAAATATGGGTATACAGCATTATATGGGTATACAGCATATGCAGATCATAAAGCATAAAGTACATAATTGCACATACAATTAAACTTTCATATCTGTCGTAAGGACTCTCGTATTGCTAGGCTAGGCGGTTCCTTTTTTTTTAATTCACTAGACAAAATCTACTTTCTGAATGTTTGTTCACATGTTTGGTCGGGGGTCTCTGTGGCTGAGTGGTTAAGCCCTTTGCCTTGCGAGTCGAAGGTTGTGGGTTTGAATCCGAATTCGAGTTCGTGCTTTGTGCAATACTGTCGGCAGGTGGTGTGCCATTTCTGCTGAAAGGGACAGAGCCATATAGGGTTAAACCAGGTGCAATGAAGTCAATCCTTCAGCTTTTAAACCCTTTAAAGAAATGAGGGTAAGTGGTTCAATCCTGTGTTTGTCTATTTGATTTTTTTTCGGAAGCTCTTAATACCTGTACAATGTTTATTTCTTGATCATATCTGTCGTAAACTTTGTCAGCAAGATCCTGTCCTTCGTGACGACATATAAAGAATGTAAAGCCGAAGGATTGACTTCATTGCACCTGGTTTTACCCTATACGGCTCTGTCCCTCGCTACAGAAATGGCACGCCACCTGCTGAGAGTATCGCATAAAGCACGAACTCCGTAGCTCCAGCAACAATACTAGGAGTCTCTGGAAAAAATACACCCGCAATCAGAACGGCGCAGTCTGGATTCGGCCTACAGGGCAAAGGCACTTAGCTACAGAGACCGCCTGGCAACATATAACACAGTTTAAGAGCAGTTACTCTAGTTAACTAGCTTCACGAGGAGCGCAGATGAAGTCAAGTTCAAGGATAACGTGACTCTGGCACATTTAGATGGATGGACTCCCCTAGGTTCATTTTTAATTAATTTTTTTAACGACTCAGGGAGGCGAACCCGAAAAAGCACGCAGAAACCGGATATCCTGGTCTACGCGTCTGTATGCGCTTAACTGGCGCAAGTGAAAGCATGCTCTAAGCCGCAAACCACACACAGACCACAAAAGTGGTGAAGGGAAAAAACGAAGAAGAAGTAAAAGAAGATGAAAACTTGACACTCACACCTAATTTGTTAGATAATTCCAGGTAAGAAATAATGGCTGATGAAAACTTAACACTCACACCTAATTTGGTAGATAATTCCAGGTCAAAAACAATGGCTGACTAAGCAAGACTCCTACGCCCCTTTTTCCTAGTATCTTACCTTGATTCGTGACCTATGTCGCCCACTAAACGCAACAAACTTGTTTATCATTGCTGCACCTTCACCTTGACCCCCTGCTAATTACTTCTGAGACCATTAGCAGTGCACACCGAGCAGAGAACACATAGAAATACGAAGGGGAATCCCACAGAACAACTAGTGGACGCTGATTGGTTGAATTAGGCTCTGTTGGCTTGTACGATAGGTGCTTAATAAATTAGCACTGGGTGACCTGAATCTATTACTGTTGTTATTATCACGAATACTTGTCATAATAATGCATTGTGGGATTTAACCTCTTTGTGGGTGGATGGAGAGTATGTACCCACGCATGTTTCTCCCTCGGTGGGGCATATTCACATAAGGGTGAATATGTTAACAATTTTAAGATTTAAAAAAAAGGTTTGCCCTAGATCAACATTTCTCAAACTGTGTTCCGCTGACACCCGAGGGTCCACGATGTACTCACAAGGGATCCTCAAGCGCTTGAGGAAATATTACAATCTTTGACATTTCAAACAGAAAAATACATTTTAAAAACATGTATAAAAACAGTGGTAAACTATAGTTCGTTCCAAAATTCGTGATCACACTAAGGTTTAATTTGTACGAAATCTACCTGATGCATAGCAGTGATATTTTGCATGCAGTCTTATATCTCTCACGACCTTACGAATACATGTTTAACTAATTGGTAGGTAGCTTGGTTGATGCAAAAACGTTTTTTGTTATATAATTTTGCATAAGCACAACAAAATGATCATCAAAGTTTCGAACTTACAGTAATACACACAATGGTGGCGAATGATTGCAAAGGCGTATTCCTATTACATATTATAAAAAGAAAGGTGACATAGTGAACAAATGATACCTTCCCCTTCTATAAATGAAAGTAAATGTTGCGTACATACGCCAATGATAGTCGGTAGGAAACATTGTGAACTGATTAATTCCACGGGATTCCAGATTTTGACTCGCACTGAATTGCATGGGAAACACGAAAATGCTTAGTTATAGACAAACTTGACAATCGTACTGTAAAATTTGGACAAGTATACCATATCAACATTGCTGCAATTTTAGGAATATCATATATAAAAAAAATCTTACAGAACTAAAGGTTTGGGTGGGCAAAAATACTTTTGGAAGGTCGTCACTGTTAGCTATATAAAAATGTAAAAATCAAGAATTTATATCAAGTGGATGAAAATTAAAAACGAAAATCCAGTCCTTCGAAACTAAATGCTACAGAAAGATCCTACGAATACCATGGACAGAAAAAATAAAGAACACTGATGTCCTGAAAGAACTAAATGTTAAAGAGAATTGGCTGATAAACAACATACTATTCAGAAAAATTAGATACTTTGGTCACATCAAGCGTCACGATGGCTTGGAAAGAACAATACTAGAGGGCAGGGTCCCAGGACGCAGAGGCAGACCAAGAAGAAGATGGCTACAAGATATTAAAGAAACCATGAATATGACCATCGACGAAGTGGGTGAACTGGCTAGAGACAGAGTGAATTTCAGATGTGCTGCAAAGAGAGCAACGTCCTATAAAGGATACGCACCTTGATGATGATGGATTTTATATCGGTCGGTAACGATGATCACAAATTTTGGAACGAACTATAGTTCTGCTGCGAAATCAAAGTACTCGGACCAGACAGAAGTCTAAATGTCTCACATAACAAAATGAAAGATTATTTGAAGTATCCTGCAGTCTGAGAAATTAGAGCCAGCTTGACTGATGATGTGGTGTAATAGTAACTCCATCACTAGAAGAATGAAATTTAAATAAGTAATTTCCTGAAACGATCTTGGAAAAGATCAGATAAATAACGTTGTCGTGCAGTGGATTTTACTACAAAACATTTTGACTGAACTTCAGGATGGATCGCTGGCTGAAATTGAAACGCAAATGTACGGATGATGCTAATGATATCGCGTCTTGTTCAAGGCAAAAGGAAACTTGTTTATTCCTCTCCATTTTCATATAGAGAAATTTATGGGGGTCCACGGTCAGCAAAATGTATTTAAAAGGGGGTCTGCGCTAATGCAAAGTTTGGGAACCACTACTCTTGATGATATTGTCAAACTACAATAATAGTTAGTCCTCGCCTGGAACTTGATCTCATTAACTGTTTACACAGTGTCACCGAGAGAATATAGACCCCATTATCCAACGCTGGAGATGGATAGGACATGTGATACGCAGGGAGAATAACTGTCACAAAAACACACACATATATATATATATATATACATACAAATAGTCTTTACCCGAGGGCGTAGAGTTTCATGGGATTCAAATAACAATTCGTGATCAGTAATGGCGAATCTTTTAATCTGTACGCCCATGTGAATCAACTACATACTGCAGATAACTGGGATTTTTTTAGACTTAGATTTCCACGCACAAAGTTGTTTATAGCAGGGGATTTTAACTTGCGATCGAAATAGTGAGGAAGTGCTACAGAGAATAGATCGGACTTCGCCTTTGAGTCATACTCTACTAAAGGCAGCGAAATTGAGAAATAAAAGCGGCACCGTTGTGATATTAACGAAATCATCCGTCGTTGAAAGCTTTTGTCACAGTAAAATATGAGCATAATACCGTGTTAATTAATATATCTGCATTTTAAGAGTGGTCGAAAAGTTTTTTCTTCTTCAGTATCCTTCCTAAAACGCAAACAAAGAAGAGAACAAATAGATCTACATAAAAGAACTCAAAATCAAAGAAAAGTGGCTGACGCTGCAAATGAGAAAATATAAATATTTCGACATATAAAAAGAGACGAAGGATTGGACTAAACCATTATGGAAGGAGGGATTCAGTCAAAGAGAAGAAGAGGAAGATAACGGAGAAGACGGATTTATTAGATCACTGAGGATTTGAGCATGATGGCCGCAGAGGTGTGATATATGGCCTATGAGAGATGGACATTTCGAAGGATTGTTATGGTGACAAAGTTCTGCTCATTACAAGCTATTTCATGATGACGATGATTCGTCAGCACGTTATATTCTCGAAATGTTTATTCTTATCTTGTATATTTTGATTAGTTGTCATTGTTTCTGCGAACAGTTGAATCTATGAGATCAATCGTTAATTTGTTCTTAACATCCGGGGACTTGCCCAGTACAAAAAAGCTTGATGCATCATAGGACAGTCTCATCACTTACTCACACAGATAACGTTTAGTCATGCGTGTGATGATGAGTCGAATGACACGATGCATATAGAGTAAGTCAATTTGTTGTAATTGATTGATCGATTAATTGATTGATTGATTGATTCATTCATTGATTGATTCATTCATTGATTGATTCATTGATTGATTCATTGATTGACTGATGGGACCATCATCATTTCACTTTGGTGAGTAGCCATGTGTGCTCTTATCGCGTTCTTACACAGGAAGATCTCAACTACAGTGCACGAACTAAGTAGCACCGGCGAAGGCCCCTGTGTAATTTAGAAGATGTGGAAGATATTTTGTAAGAATTTTATTTGTAATCTTTTTCTAATGAATTTTGCCCGGGCAGCGGCTTTCCAGCCTGCTCTTCTCGATTTTGAACTGTCAATGGTTCTTTTTCGTGCTCAAGTTAAACACCAGACCTACGTTTTAATCGTCCGTCTCCGATGGAACTCTTCTTCTTTGTGTTCGTTCTTTACGACCAATTTTAATTACTTTGGATATGTTTGATCTTTACCAAGAACGTATACCTGCATTGGTTTAGAGGCCCTAAACCATAGCTTCACCGTTTAGGACATCGATCCGATTTCAGCCAAACCTCCTTAGTCGCTCTTTACGATGGAACTCGATCTCACTCAGACAAGAGATCAGGGATTGCTGGAAGAATATCCTGATAGCTCAACGAGACAAACCAGTTACCTTGCACGAGAAGCGAGCACTAGCCTCTACATTCAGAGTAATCATCTCACTCACAGCTACAATACAAATTATTCAGTTTCAGTTTGTAATATTCTTTTGACTCCGGACATGTCCATATGTGCCCGATCTCTTCGCAATATCTCCACAGCTAAAACGACTGAAGTACCAGTTGTTCGTTTCGTCCTCAACTTCAATCCAGCTCTTGCAATAGTAGTTGACGTGGATTGGTTTACATGAAGTTCATCTTTGCGGCAACGCTCTATGATGTCAGAATATCAGCTTTATCCATTGACTGTTCTCTCCTTGCCAACGACATCCGTGTACAATGGAACGAATATGAGCATAATTCTTCAAATTGTTGATGCTTGTAGAGATTCAGTCTGTGGCCTGCGTACCGAACCAGCCTCCACCTTTTGGATTATACTCAATGAATCACCCAGAGTGCATGTATAAGTACAGTTTTGTGACTCTAGCCAGAGTAGTGCCTTAGTCACCGCCAGAACTTCCATTTGTCATTCTACTTGTTGTCATTTTAAATGCATCATAGACTTCTTTAACGATTCTGCCGTATGAGCTTTGCTATGATTACAAACTATATATGATAATCAACTTCTGAAAACAAATACGGCAAATCCCGAGCTACTTCATTCTACTTGTCATACTAAATGCACCACTGGCTTCCTTGACAATTCTGCCGTATGAGCTTGCTATGATTACAAACATATATGCAATGTAGTGCCTTAGTCACCAACATAACCTCCATTTGTCATGCTACTTGTTGTCATACTAAATGCACCATTTTCTTCCTTGACTATTCTGCCGTTTGAGTTTGATATAAGTGCAAACTATATTTGCAATGTAGTGGCCTTAGTCACAGTCAGAACGTCCATTGCCATGCTACTTGTTACCATACTAAATGCACCATAGATTTCCTTGACCATTCTGCCTTTTGAGCTTGCAATGATTACAAACTATATATAATAAATCAAACTAATTTGTGACAACAAATATAGCAAATCCCGAGCTGAACACAGACAACGTTAAGATTAGTTGGACACCTGGTTGATATCTGCATACTCTTTAATAAAACAAGTCAGGGATGCAATAAACATGTCACAAAAATGAAATCTGTCAAGTTGGTCATGTGCAAATCTAATAATGGAATAACAACTTGGAGATGTTTTAAACACAACCAAATAAATAAGGTGTATGTTTCAGGGTGTATATGTGTGTGGGAAGGTGTGTGTGTGTGTGTATATCCGGGGTTTGTTTTTTTGGTTCGTTTTGGAATAAACACTTCTAAACCACACTTTGTGTTTTCGTGATGTGAACCGAGAGAATAATGTTAAGTACACTATGATGACAGTTTACTGGCGATGATACTATATGTGTCCCTTTTGGTACAGACAATTTTGATTTCGGTATGCGTGTTGTTCGTGCTCGCTCTCCTTAGCTTGTAAAAGTGTTTACATTGATTACATGGCAGTGCTTGTGTTTATTCTCTGCAGAAGTGTTCTATAATGGCGTCTCAATCACTGAACCATGATCTCTGAGAAAGTGCTACGGGTAACGATCACAACCAGAGTCGTTTGAGTCACAGTTACTTGCATCTGATGGGTGTAGTTACTTGCGCCCGGTAGACGTCGTTACTTGAGGCTGGTGATTACATTTAGGACATAGTTACTTATGTCTGGTGATTTCATTTGGGACCTATGACTTAATTTAAATCATGGTGCAGACCTAGCGCGCTGACCCTCCTCTTCTGTGAAACCATTTCTGATTAGATGCGTGCTCACATACTTTCTTTTAAACGCAAATCGTTGGGATGTTCTTATAGAAATTAGAAGCTGTCACTACGTTCTGTTTTCCTGTAGGAAGTTAGGAAATGGCGAAAACTGTCAGAGCCAAGCCTTCTGTCAAGACCAACCTAGTAGACTGTCAAGACCGCGTTACTGCGTCCAAACAGCGACTCAACGAATCTTATTCCAGACTGCACTAACTGCGATCAATAAAAAGAGTTGCTACTCTCAAGCTCTCTGGTAAAGCCAGCAAGGCAAACTGTCAAAGTTTTGTTATTTCAATAAACCGACGCCGGTGAGGATGCCTGCCATGGACACGACAAAACATCGGTTTCTACGAGTCAGACATGAGAAATGTTCAATACTGAAGTCGCACCTCGCCCGAGTGGTTAACGGGGTTCAAATTGGGGTGTAAAGAATAGAACCACTGTTACCTGCCACACATGTCATAAGGGGCGATTAAGGAGGTTGGGCGCGGGGCGAGCTACCCCACACCGTAAAAAACACTAGATGGCTACAGAACGGAGAGCGAACCGAGTAAACGCTTGCTGAAACCGGACACATCACCGAAGGATAAGCACCAGAGCTCCAAGTGGTGCTGAAGATGTGACGTAAAATACACCAATGCTAAGGCTGCATGAATCAGATTTTCACATGAATAGGATTTATGGGGAGATCTGGTACATCGGTCTGGGCGGTGATCACGAGAGAGAGAGAGAAGTCGAACCTTAAGATGTTGTTCGTCTGCTATGTAAACAACTATCATACAAAGGTCAGCTACTAATTACATTGCTAAAACTGCTCATGTTCATCATTTCCTTATCAATTCCTACGGACTTTGCTCTACTGCAGCAATGTAGCCTGTTTTCAGTGTCACGAAATGAAGATATAGCTTGATCGCTGCCCAGACATCGAAATGTGTCCATTTATTCATTTCTTCATCATCGCCGAGGCTGCATTTATTAGTGTTTAGTAAGAATCATCACCATCATATCCTTCATGAAGTCTATCGATGCTTCGATCTCCTCCTCAGTAACTTCATCAGCATAACGTGACTGATCACACCAATTCATTTGGCATGGGTCAACCCTGACGGCATCCCTATGACCAATCAGATATGTGTACACACAAACACGCTTGCAAACACACACATCGCTCTATTACATCTCCTCAAGTGTTATCATATCAAATTTTACAATATAAATTATTATCATAACAATACTGCGTCATATGAATCTGTAACATCGCGTACCACCTCTGCATCCTGCTTCCTCTAGAGATGAACCTAGAGATGAAAGCGGTGACTACATAAACTACCCAACAATGCCAACCAAAGCTGATACTTGCAACCTCAGCAGATGATAAGAATATAATATAAATACAAAGTTTATGAAAACAATAACAGATATGAAGAACACTTAATAAGTTCTTATAAACAACTTGATTAGCATGACAGAAACACGACATGTGAGAATGAATGGGTGAGAAAGAGAAAACGATAGAAAAGTTAAAAATGAAAGAGAGAGAGAGAGAGAAAAATAGATACATGGAGGATGCGATGTAGGGATAGGAGAGAGATCACAAGAAATGGAAAAAGAGGCAGTGAGGGCGCGAGAACAAGAGACGAGTGGAAGATACAGTGAGGGAGAGGTAAAGTGGTGAGTGTAATAGACAGAGAGTGAGAGATAAAGGGGAGAGTGTAAGAAACAGAGAGTGAGAGGTAAAGTGGTGAGTGTAATAGACAGAGGTGAGAGATAAAGGTGAGTTGTAATAGACAGAGAGTGAGAGATAAAGTGGGATTGTAATAGACAGGAGAGTAAGTGAGAGAATAAGAGTGAGTAAAGTGTGTAATAGACAGAGAGTGAGAGATAAAGTAGTGAGTGTAATAGACAGAGAGTGAGAGATAAAGTAGTGAGTGTAATAGACAGAGAGTGAGAGATAAGAGTAGAAGAGAGTGTAATGATGAAGACAGAGAGTGAGAGATAAAGTAGTGAGTGTAATAGACAGAGAGTGAGAGATAAAGTAGTGAGTGTAATAGACAGAGAGTGAGAGATAAAGTGGTGAGTGTAATAGACAGAGAGTGAGAGATAAAGTGGTGAGTGTAATAGACAGAGAGGTGAGAGGTCAGAAGGAGAGAAAGATGAAAGCAGAAGGAGAGATAGGGTGAGGTAAAGAAAGGGAGGATACAATAGGAGGAGACAGAGAGAGAGAAGTGGGATTTGCAGAGTGAGAGAAAGATAGGTACAGATATAGGATAAGAGTGGTGATTGTAATGTTGTTGTATAACAAGCTCAATTCTCATAAAGTGGTTGAGATATACGAAACAGTAATCATATCATGCATAATGCAAAAAATCTAAGAATTTTGGATCATTTTTTTTTACCTTCACACGAAGATTTTTTACTAGAATGATCATCATCATCAACGTCATCATCACCATTATCTTCATCATCAACATTATCATCCTCATCCTCATCACCATCATCATCATCACCATCATCATCAGCAGTATGCTCATCATTATCAACATCATCCGCATCCTCACCCCCATCATCATCACCAACATCCTGATCAGCATTATCATCCTCATCAGCCTCATCATCATCATCTTTCCCATCATCATCAACATCATCAACAACATCACCATCATCATCCTCATCATTATCAGCATCTAGATGTCGCTGCCAGAACTTGGTTCCCATGACAACAGCTCTAAATATCTCCCTGTTCTGTTTCAGCTGTCCGTCGTCTGCAGCAGTTATACTCAACTCGTCTATGACATCTCACATCTATTTTCTTCTTTATCCTCCTCTCCCTCATCTGCCTGGTATCATGCCATCCAGAATGATCTTCAGAAAATCATGTCGTTTTATATGTCCGAAATATTTCATTTGTCTTGTTTAATTTCTTTATCAAGCCACTTCTCTTCAATTTTACACTTTTGTCAAATGTACATATTTTTGTTTTCTGTCCATGTTTTTCTCAATATTCTTCTGTAGTACACGCATTCAAAGCCATTAATTGTTTTCTCAATTATTTCAGTATCAGAAACAGAACACTCGCACAGTAGATTCGGCGGCGACTTCGACTTTTACCCCAAATAAGAGAAAAAATGAATAATCTTTAGCTGGACTGAGCACCTCACACTCTATTTTATCTATTCTCTAATCCTGTTTTGTCTTTCAGCGTCAGGTACGAACGTGGAGACACCTGGACTGAGCACCTCACACTCTATTTTATCTATTCTCTAATCCTGTTTTGTCTTTCAGCGTCAGGTACGAACGTGGTGACACCTGGACTGAGCACCTCACACTCTATTTTATCTATTCTCTAATCCTGTTTTGTCTTTCAGCGTCAGGTACGAACGTGGGACACCTGGGTGAGCACTCTCTATATTTTCTTTCTCTTCTTTTCTTCATCTAGGTACACTTAGGTGAAGAGAGATTTCACACTCTATTTTTCTTCTCTAATCTGTGTCTTTCAGCTCAGGTACAACGTTGACCCTACTGAGATCCACCTTTTTTATCATTCTCTATCCTGTTTGTTTTCATCGTCAGGTAAACGTGGAGACACCTGGCGATCTTCTATGCACTTTGCTCTTTCTTTTTTCTCAATCTGATTTCCTCACAGCTTCAGTGTAATAAATTTCTACACATGCTTTTGTTTGTGTTATAATATAGTGCTTTCTCACCTTTGTTATCTTAATCCACTATTATGGGCCTTTGCTTTGTATATATATATATACCTTTTGCTTTGTATATATATATATATATGCCGGCCTTTTGCTTTGTATATATATATATATGCCGGCCTTTTGCTTTGTATATATATATATATATACCGGCCTTTGCTTTGTATATATATATATAATGCCTTTTTGTATATATATATATATATTTTTATTATATTATATATATAAAAATAATAATAATTCTCGACCGTTGTTACTGTCTGTATATTTATACCGTCTATCGCAATAAATCATCCATGAACTGAGCCATATTTCTTGCCTCTTCAGCAAAGTTATTTCAGGCCTTTAGGTCCTTGTATTTTAAATTATTCCACTTCAATGCCTGCTTTGATATATATATATATATATATAGCCTTTGCTTTGTATATAAATATATAGGCCGGCCTTTTTGCTTTGTATATATATATATATCCGGCCTTTGCTTTGTATATATATATATATATATCCGGCCGTTTGCTTTGTATATATATATATATATGCCGGCCTTTTGCTTTGTATATATATATATATATATGCCGGCCTTTTGCTTTGTATATATATATATATATATGCCGGCCTTTTGCTTTGTGTATATATATATAGGCCGGCCTTTTGCTTTGTATATATATATATATATAGCCGGCCTTTTGCTTTGTGTATATATATATATATATCGCCTTTTCTTTGTATATATATATATATATATGCCGGCCTTTGCTTTGTGTATATATATATAGGCGCCTTTTGCTTTGTATATATATATATATATATGCCGGCCTTTTGCTTTGTATATATATATGGCCGGCCTTTTGCTTTGTATATATATATATATGCCGGCCTTTTGCTTTGTATATATATATATATGCCTTTTACTTTGTATATATATATATATATGCCGGCCTTTGCTTTGTATATATATATATATATATGCCGGCCTATATAGTATATATTATTATTTTATATATATATATATATATATATATAATAATAATAATAATTCCTCTCGTACCGTTAAACGTTACATAGGGTCTGTAAGTAATTTCTCCATACCGCTCTATCCTGGGCAACTCGCAAAATCTCATCCATGGAACTGAGACCGATATTTCTTGCCTCTCTCAGCAAAGTTCGTTTCAGGGTCTCCTTAGGTCCTCTATTTCTTGAACGATTGGCATTCCACTTCAATGCCTGCTTTGATATTCTTTGATCATTTCTTCTGAAGGTGTGTCCAACATATCTCCACCTTTTCCTTCTTACAACAGTTGTCACTAGTGGTTGACCAGACATTTCTCTGATTTAAACACTTCTCCTGAATTCGTCACATGTTATGTTCATTATTTTTCGCAGACATCTATTTTCAAATGCATTCAACATTATTTCTATATCTTTAGTCATTTTCCAACTCTCACTGGCATATATTTTATTATTAATACAACATTTTTCTCTCTCTCTCTCTACATATTTTATATATATATATATATATATATATATATATATAAATAATAATTCCTCTCGTACCGTTATACGTTACATAGGGCCTGCAAGTAATTTCTCCATATCGCTCTATCCTGGGCATCCTTTCTTACAAGTTTCTGTAGCTATTTCTGTAGCTATTCATTATATATATATATATATATATATATATATATAATGTTCACAATTTGAGTGCAAGTGTTTCGTTTTAAGACAGGATTCAGTTTACCGATGAGTAAACCAAACGAGGACACATGCACTGTCAGAATAAGGATTTCTCTCTTGATAAGTAATTGTTCCATCCATTTTTTCTTAAGTGTTGTAAAGTGATTGACGTCTTGTTTTCTTCATTCAGTGATTGTGAACGTACACGCCACACATAAGTGAAATAAACACTTTCAGGTGGAGGCTTAAAATTAGAGGGCATGAACTTCGCCAGGAAAATAATTTGTCATCCAGCTTCATTTTCGTACATCTTTCCTTCGGTTATTGGTTATTGGTTACTGGCTATTGGTTACTGAACCGTCATCATATCACTCCGGGCAGAACTATAGGTACTCAGTCTCACTCAACAGATGTCTACTGCAGGCTGATGATTCATGTGGCTCGTTGGTAAGCTGTGGCCCCCGGCAACTCATCTGAGCTATTCGGCCTTATGTTTTCGGGGGTCACAGTCTAACTAGCGAACAACATAAAACATTAGATCTCATGATTTCCTACATCTGCTGTGCGAGATTGTGCGGCTATGTGTCAGATATCGAATTTTTAAACCAATTATTTGACACTAACGAGGAAATTTGAATCTATTGAAACAAAGTTCTGCAGAAGACATTCTTAGAACGTCATAGACAAAGAAGAGGAGGAATATCGACATCCAACTAGAAGTGAGCATTGTTAACCATTGTCAAACATCATCATGTCTTGGTGTCTCTGTGGCTAAGTGGTTAAGCCCTTTGCTTGTGAGTCGAAGGTCGTGGGTTCGAATCCGGACCGCGCCGTTCTGTTCACGAGTGCAGTTTTTCCAGAGACCCCAGGATTGTTTACTGGAGCTACTCCGTTGTGCTTTGTGTAATACTCTCGTCAGGTGGCGTGCAATTTCTGCGGAGAGGGAGCGAGCCATATGGGGTAAAACCCGGTGCAATGAAGGCTTTAAAACACTTTATGTATTGGAAACAACAACAAAATGTTGGTTCCCTTGAGCGACACAGTAGTTTTCTTCCCTTCTTTTCTGCCTTTCAAATACAAGTTGGGTCAATGATTGTAGGCTCAATCCACCACTCGACGTTCCATGCGTGCGGAAAGGAATTGGTCCTATAACTTTCTGCATACTAGGATCTAAAAATGGTAAGTGACAGAAATTTCATACCTTAAGATCTCCTAAAGGACTACGGGGCTATTTTATTTCCATATAACAGCAAAAGTAGATGTGCTACATCGACATGGAAGAGAACATGTTCTAGTGCTATCGCAAAGAACATTCGTAGTGGAGACGGCACGTAATCTGATCTAATTATTGAAATATAGACTACACATCAATAATGATGCTATGAATTGTGAAATAGCAGAGAATATATTCTTCCAACAGCACTACATGCTAGTTATACGACCCGTTGTTGGTATTATCAGACTGAGAAAAAGTTAATTGCAACTTTGCGAATCAACCCCAGCTTTTAACGCTGTTTGTGATTTTTCTAGGCATTATTACGTTCAGTAGTTTGCCATTGCTTTCTGAACGGGTGGTGCCATCGTCCTTTGTCCACGCAAACAATTTGCAACCAAACTGTCCGCAGCGTGATTCGAACTCAGAACGTCGGGGTTAATAGACCGAGTCACTAACCCCTAAGCCACAGACGCCACCATCAGACTGAGAAATATATTATGAGAAATCTATGCTGTACACTATGATCCCATACTCACGCCGCCGGCTTGGAATGTACGCCAAACGAGTACAAGGTGAATATTTCCATTAAGTTATGCATTTACCTGTACAGGATTGCCGCACTAGTTTCCAGTGCGTAAGGTTGTAACATTATTATGTCATATCTCTGGAATCTAGGTTAGAATCTTGACTAGAATAACAGAATTCCACGCTAGCTATCTTGACATGTTCATTGACATGCATTGTTCTCTTGACATGTTCATTGACATGCATTGTTCTCTTGACATGTTCATTGACATGCATTGTTCTCTTGACATGTTCATTGACATGCATTGTTGTAGATGGTAACATCAAGTGCCGTGCCGACTGACGTAGGTGGTCTTGGATAATGAAACTCAAGTTCGTAATGCCGTTTGTTTATTGTTGTCTGTCAGTGTTTGATCTACAACAATCACTTGTTTACCACTGTTTGTGACATGTGTGTGTGATATGTGCCACTGGTTTCAATGTACCTCTTAGAAAAAAGCGCTGACGCAGTAAGTCAAAACATGATTCGAAAAAAGAAAGAAAGAAGAAGACAAGGCGTATTCAGTTTCGTCGTACATACTTTTGGGATAACATATATATTCACGTAATGTTGTTCTAGCACTGTCTGCTATTTTCCTACACAGCTTTCTCATAATTATTTTAGACAAAATGTATTTGTATGGCTAATTATGGCATTCTTACAAGTACATAATTATGTTTCTCCTTTTTTATGTATTGGGATTAATATTATTCTATTCCTTTGGCCATATTTCAGTTTCCCATATCTTTTTACATATTGCGTGTTCTATTTATGTATCCTATTCTTCCACCGGCTTTAATAAACTCTGCTGAAATATTATCAGATCTTAATGATTTTGCTTTCTTATTGTTGTTTTTAGTTTAATCAACTTCATCTGTCTATGGCCCCAGCTCTTTCTCTGTGATTATTTCACAGTCTTTTGTTTTATACCGCCACAGCACTCCTTCCATGTGTTCATAACTTTTGTCTTGTTCCCACCTGATTTTTTTTCATTGTTGCATTTGTTGCATTTAGTTTTGGTTTAAAAGTTTTGGTCATTAAGTTTATTTCTTTGAACATATCAAGCTCTTTTCCTTTCTTCTTCTGTTTTTCTAACCTTGCACATCTGTCTGGTAAGTATTGTTTTGTATCTATTCATATATGCTATTTCGTTTGCTCTATTTGTGTTGTTTATCTTACTGTTATACCTCCTACCTTTCTTTCCTTCTTCTGTCGAATGAGCTCTATCGTTTACAATCCAATCATTCTTTCTGGGCTTTTTTCGTGGTACTATATCTTTGACCGATCACTACGCTTAACGGCAAGAGTGGACAACCAATTACATCTTCCACCTGGGAATAGACAATAGACTATATCTTTGACGGACGACAATCTGACTTATCTAGCAAGTGGGGCTAACTCATTCAGCACCGCCCCTTTCTGAACTGTCATCAGTATTTCAAATCTATTCTTCACTTCTATTCCATATCGAGACTCTCTGTTGGATGAGGACACTAAAATCGATGTTGAATCGATCAAGCGATTTAAGCAGTTTGGAATTACCCTTTGTTCAAGTCGAACTGGATGCCTGAGAGGCAGAGTGAGAGGTGTGTTTAATCAGCGAGCCACAGGAACCATCAGTATGCATACTCTTCGATATCTGTTGGGGAGACTGAGCACCTATGGGTTTGCCCGGAGTGCAATGACGTCAGTTTAGTAACCAATAACCAATAACCAATTCCATATTTTCTGATTTATGTTGGATTGCCACGTTCCTGTGTATTGTTATTGTGTTTTTGTATTGTCTATTCCTAACATCAGATGGAAGATGTACAGCAGAGATTAGGAGTAAAATAGCTCAAACGAAAGCAGCTTTTATGAAAATGAAGAACACACTATGCGTGAACTCACTACCAATGACATTGCGAAAACGAGTACTCCAATGCTATATTGAACCAATACTTATGTATGGCAGCGAATCATGGACAATGAACAAACAATCAATACGATCATTGGAAGCCACAGAGATGTGGTTTTACAGAAGAATGTTGAAAATTCCATGGACAGCAAAGAAAACAAATGTGGAGGTTTTAAATCAGGCCTGCACACAAAGAAACCTTATCAAAAGAATAAGAATCCGACAATCAAGGTTCTTCGGGCATATAATGCGAAGAGAAGGTTTAGAACATTTGGTGACTACAGGTAAAATTCAGGGAAAGAGAGATCGTGGAAGACAGAGGGAGAAGATGTTGGATGGCCTGACATCATGGTTCGACAAAATATCGACGTCAGAACTAATTACATGCATCAAGCAAAGAGAGTTGTGGAGAGACATGTTCGCTCGCCGGCAGGCATGGCACTTGATTGATTGAAAACTACTGTACTTTGTTTGTACATGTTTCGCCATTGCTGCATAGTTTTACTGCAGTCTTCCTTATATCGATTACTACATTTAAAACATCATAAATGACCCATTTAGTCTATTTTGTTACCAGAACATTCATTAGTGCTAGACAATGACAGTTCAAATCACCTGACTGATACAAAAGTGGTCGATGAAGGACAGTCATTTGATAATGCAGGTAGTAATGCTATTTTTTTCCGATCCAGAAGCACTTGAGCTTTCAGTTCTTCGGCTCGGTGCCATGGACATCGTAACCCTTCGGTTCGGTACCACAAACACGGTAAATCTGGGGAATCTGTGGCTTTTCTGCCAGCCCGCGGAATTGAACCCGCACTCACAGAGGGCTATAGTAATGGTATAAGAGAAGCATGTCGTATAGATGACAAATTATATTTATAAATCTGCAAGATGGGAGTAAAAATGGAAACTGACATGAACACTTTGTTAGAGGAACGAAACATTTGATTAATCAACACAGAACAGGGTGTCCCTTTACGATGGTAAAGATATTGATAAAGAGATCAGACCACCTATGAACCTGTCAAGGGTGTTGTTATGATAATTTCTCACTAATCATCATTTTAATTCATTTGTCTGGTATTTCTTATTAGTATCACTGACTGTTGGTCACATTTGTTTGGTTATATCACTTTCTTTTGTTTCTTAGTATCACATTGTACTGGTTTGGATACTTCATTAGTATCACATTGTACTGGTTTGGATATTCGTTAGTATCACATTGTACTGGTTTGGATACTTCATTAGTATCACATTGTACTGGTTTGGATATTCATTAGTATCACATTGTACTGGTTTGGTATTTCATTAGTATCACATTGTACTGGTTTGGATATTTCATTAGTATCACATTGTACTGGTTTGGATATTATTAGTATCACATTGTACTGGTTTGGATATTTGTTATATCACATTGTACTGGTTTGGATATTTTGTTAGTATCACATTGTACTGGTTTGGTATTTCATTAGTATCACATTGTACTGGTTTTGGATTTTCTCCACTTTTATTTCTAAACATAAATGCTAGCACTGTCATTACAAGCACGTAATCACTCCCACAATTTGCACTTTGTAAGGATTTAGCTATTGTTGTTTTTTTTATTGTATTATTATAAAGTCTAGTTTTTTTTAAATATATTTCAGTTATGTGACGTCCAGGTAAACAAATCACATATTATCACATGTTTAACATATGAACAATCAAAGACAAAGCTCGAGAGCATAATGTAGACATATGTTCATGTTTTACGGGCAACTCAAAAGCATTTGAGTGTGTTGAACATCAGAACGCCCGAGTGGTTACCGGGCCCAAATTTGGGGTGTAAAGAATAGAACCACTGTTACCTGCCATGCATGTCGTAAGAGGCAACTTAGGAGGTTTGGCTGAAATCGGATGCATGTGTCCTAAACGTGTAGAAGTCTATGCGTTTAGGGGCCTACCAAACCAATGTGCAACGTATAGACGTTCTTGGCAAAGATCAAACATATCACAAAGAGTGAGTAAAGTTGGTCGTAAAGAACGAACGCAAAGAAGAAGAAGAACATCAGAAATTGTAAAAGACAATAAAAGAAATGGGATTTCCATTACATTTAAGACAAATCCTTAAAGAACTGAAAAGTGATCAGATGACAGCTTAAGATCATGCAATGAGAGTCGTTTGACATATGACAGTGAGTCATGACATCTTCTTTACCCTTCGCCCCTAGGGAAGCATTGGTCCGAAACCAAGGCCTTCCAAGCCCGCCTATCCAAGGCCATCCTTTCCATATCTCTCCACTTCCTCCCTATTTTCTTGCATTCCGTCTCCAACTGCCTTCTCCGTGTGTTCCTTGGTCTTCCCCTACCTCTATTGCTCTGTGGGTTCCATCGGAGAGCCTGTCTTATGATGCTGTTAGGGGTTTCCTCAGTGTGTGTCCTATCCATCGCCACCTTCTGCTCCTTATCTCTTGTTCCACCTGTCGTTGTCCTGTTCTATCCCAGAGTTCCCTGTTTGTAGTCCTGTCATACCATCACAGATGGAGTATCCTGCACAGACGTCTATTGATGAATGTCTGCAACTTTTTGGTGTTCCCTTAGTTGTTCTCCATGTCTCTGCTCCATATAGAAGGACAGTCTTGACATTTGAGTTAAATATCATTATCTTAGTTTTATTCCTGATCAGTCTTGAACTCCATATGTTCTTCAGAATGGCAAATGCTGATCTTGCCTTTTGTATTTTAACCCTAACAGTTACAACATCACATGAATTCATTGCTAATAGCACGTAGAACGTACGACATGAAAATCAGCAAACAAAAGACCGAGACCATGAAAATCAGCAGAACACCAAGCCAAGCAAACATACAAATAGATAACACTAGAGTAAAGCAAGTTTCCGAATTCAAATATTTAGGCAGCATTTTCACAGAGGACGGAAAACTCGATAGAGAATAGAGACAATGTGTTGAAAAGACCTGCCAACTGGCACCATTAATACAACACTCAAAGAACAAGATGAAAGTGAAAAACAGATGATAAAAAGTATTTTCCTACCAAAACTTTGTTACCAGTGCCAAACTTGGTCTCTTACAGCAACACACCACAGAAAGCTCACCACGTGTGAAAAGAAATGTTTGAGGAATGCAGTTGGAGTCACGAGGAAAGATAGACTAAGAAATGAGGACATCAGAAGCAGAGTGGGCATAACTTCATGCACCGAATATATCGAAAGACACAAATGCAGTGGTTTGGACATTTAATGAGAAGGAAATACAACTAACCACCAATAACAGCATACAATAAAAAGAGATCGGGAACTAGAGCTAAGGGAAGACCAAGAAAAGATGGATAGACAATATCAAGACCACACTACATAAACACGGATATAACACAACAAGGGCGACTCATCTGGCCCTAGAACGCAAATTAAAGCTCCCATTCCTACGCTTAACGACAAGAGTGGACAGCCAACTACATCTTCCACCTAGGAATAGACAATAGATAGATCCTAACATCTTCATCTGAGCTACCTTGAATGTTGAAAACACTTCCCAGATATGTGAATGTGTCCATCTCCTTAAATGGTGATCCTCTCAGCATAATCGGGTCTCTGGAATTAGGATTTAATCTCATGATCTTTGTTTTTTCCCCATGAATAGTCAGACTCAGTTGTTGTGAGATTGTTTCCAGTTTAGTTGTTTTCTCTTGCATCTGTTGATGGCTGTGGGAGAGAAGTGCTAGATCGTCCAACATACCTCGACATACACGCTGAAAACATCAGGAGGAATGTTAAAGAAGATAGCCAAAATTAACAATACGATTCATTTTCAATCGGCTGAAGAAAATACATGAACTAAGATATTCTGACTACACAGTGTTACTATCAAAATTAATTGAAACAATTGAAATAATCCTAGTGCAAGAGAAATGCTAAACACAAAATCTGTAACTCAATGTCACAGAAACAAAAGTAATGATAAATGCTAAATCATCATTATCAAGGTGCGTATCCTTTATAGGACGTTGCTCTCTTTGCAGCACATCTGAAATTCATTCTGTCTCTTGCCAGTTCACCCACTTCGTCGATGGTCATGTTCATGGTTTCTTTAATATCTTGTAGCCATCTTCTTCTTGGTCTGCCTCTGCATCCTGGGACCCTGCCCTCTAGTATTGTTCTTTCCAGGCCATCGTGACGCTTGATGTGACCAAAGTATGTAATTTGTCTGTATAGTATGTTGTTTATCAGCCAATTCTCTTTAACATTTAGTTCTTTCAGGACATCAGTGCTAAAATGATAAATACTAAACACAAAATCTGTAAC
The DNA here is from genome assembly GCA_020796225.1 of Arion vulgaris. NCBI lineage: Eukaryota > Metazoa > Mollusca > Gastropoda > Stylommatophora > Arionidae > Arion > Arion vulgaris. Next base: position 46,261,370 of record CM036761.1, read on the forward strand.
TCAATGTCACAGAAACAAAAGTAATGATAAATACTAAACACAAAATCTGTAACTCAATGTCACAGAGACAAAAGTAATGATAAATGCTAAACACAAAATCTGTAACTCAATGTCACAGAAACAAAAGTAATGATAAATACTAAACACAAAATCTGTAACTCAATGTCACAGAGACAAAAGTAATGATAAATGCTAAACACAAAATCTGTAATTCAATGTCACAGAGACAAAAGTAATGATAAATACTAAAACAAACATGACAAATTATATTTTTATAACGGTGAAATAATTGGAACAGTTTTTAATATATCTTGTTACTGCTAACAAGAGAAGGAATCAGGATAAATGAGAATACAACAGAAACAAAACTAGCTCTGCAAAACTTAAACAACGAAAAACAGTCTGTAATGGAACTGATAGAAAAACAAAGATCAGAATACTAAGAGAACGCATATTCCGAGTGGCAACACACGAGTGTGAAACATGGACATTTGACAAGGTAGTGGGAAAACATATACGTGTTTTTGAGTGTAAGTGTTACAGAACAGTTCTCTGTATACCACAGACAAAGATGAGAACAAATAGATCTACACAGAAGTAACTTAAATAGATCTACAGAAGAACTAAATGATCTACACAGAAGTAACTTAAATAGATCTACACAGAAGTAACTTAAATAGATCTACACAGAAGTAACTTAAATAGATCTACACAGAAGTAACTTCAAATCAAAGAAAACTAACAAATAAGAATGAGAAAATAGAAGTATTTAGAGCATGTGTGAACATTTTAGAAAACATGAAAGATTGAGAAATAAAATTGTGCAAGAAGACATGACGGCAAAGAGGGAAAAAGGAAGACCGTGAAGAAATTGCAGCCAGGGTGTGACTAATGATTTGAGCATGACAGCAGCGGAGGCGAGACATACTAATGATTTGAGCATGACAGCAGCGGAGGCGAGACATACTAATGATTTGAGCATGACAGCAGCGGAGGCGAGACATACTAATGATTTGAGCATGACAGCAGCGGAGGCGAGACATACTAATGATTTGAGCATGACAGCAGCGGAGGCGAGACATACTAATGATTTGAGCATGACAGCAGCGGAGGCGAGACATGTCGCCTTTGAGCGAAATTTCAAATGACAGACTAAGTTATGCTCAGAACAAACTATAGACAGATGACGATAATGCTGATATGTGCAACATTAATCTCAGGAACAATGTTTAACAACATCATCATCATCGCTTGCATTATCTAAAGTCAGTTGTTTACATGATAGGGCAAATGGCGCCAATTTTAAGATGCAAACACGTCACCATGAACACAAAAAGAGCAATGTTCAACACAATCTTTCTCCCACATTATGTTACCAGTGCCAAACCTGGACGCTGACAACAAACGATAGAAGAAAACTAGTCACAACAGAGATGAAGTGTCTACGCAGAATGCTGGGTGTAACAAGAAGAGACCGGTTGAGAAATGAAGACATCAGGAAAAAGTGGGTACAACATCAGTACTAGACTTCATCAAGAAACAACAAATTAAATGGTTCGGTCACGTAAGCAGATTACCATCAGACAGTGCACCCCAAAGAGCAATGCTGCTCCGATACAATGGGTACAAAGCAAAAGGCCGGCCACGCAAAAGATGGACCTCAGAGATAACAGAGGCGACGAAAGACACTATCTACGAAGCGCATACTAGGGCCCGTTTTAGAAATCTCTTCCTGACCTGACGCTGTGAGGCATACAGGATTCGAGAAAGAAAGAAAGAAAGGTTGTTTACATGCAAAGTTTGCTATTATATTCTATAAATCTTGACATTCTCTTTCAAGAGTAATGATAACATGGATTAATAACATAACTTATCAGAAATTACATTTAAACTTCTATTTCCGCTCTCTCCCTCAACTATCTCCTCCCTCCGGAAGTCTCCCTCCCCCATATCTCTCCAAGACTAACAGGATGCTAGCATAATATATCTTGAGAAATATTAAATGAACCTTGGCCGCCTACATGATGCCAGCTACTCCTCATTATGTCACAACAGATGTGAAAAATAATTTTTTTTTAAAGACACGGAACTGTTTTAAACAGTTTACCATTAGTTCAGACATTCCCTGAGAAGGCGTACATAGAAAACAATAACAGAAACGGAAATAATAGAGCGTTGAGTATTAATACAAATTATACTCTTTAGTGAGTCTCTATGGCGTAGAGGTTAGGTACTTGTCTCTCGTGACAAAGGTACCAGGTTCGCTCCATCGTGGAGCCATCTGGATATTTTTCCAGAGATCCCTAATTTCGGTGTAGGTGAGATCGATTTCCTAGTCCTATCGGAGACGGACGATAAAACGTAGGTCCCGTGTTCAATTTGCGCACGTAAAAGGACCCTTGACAGTTCAAAATAAAGAAGAGCAGGCTGGAAAGCAACTGCCCGGGGAAAATTCATTAGAAAAGATTAAAAATAAAATTTCTACAAAAATATCTTTACCATCTTCAAAATTAAATCAGGACCCTCACCGGTGCTATGAAGTTCATGCACTGCAGCTGAGATCTTACTGTGTAAGAAAGAGATCTGAGCACACACATGGTTCTTCACCGAAGTGCGATGATGATGGTGCAGTCAATCAGTCAGAGTCTTGTCAATGGTGTGCAAATATTAAACAGTCAAGAGCATTTATCTTATCTAATCTCTTCCTTTGTTGTCTTATTCAGTTCATGTTGTACATTTTAGCGTTTTTTTTTTTTTTTTTTTCCGATCCAGAAGCACTTGAGCTTTTTCAGCTCTTCGGCTCGGTGCCATGGACATCGTAACTCTTCGGTTCGGTGCCACGAACACCGTGAATCTGGGGAATCTGTGGCTTTTCTGCCTGCCCACGGAATTGAACCCGTACACACAGAGGGCTAGTCACCCACAGTCCAACGCGCTACGAACACGCTGGGCACGCGGGCACATTTTAGCGTTAAGGATATATATATATATACTAAGTATTCTGGCAAGTGCTCTCGAGTGTGTCTCGTATATGGTTTTTCCTGCCGCCTCTGATATTGCTGAGAATCGTCGTTTACGTAGGCGACCTTTGGCCTTGAAACGATCGTATCTGAATAGTAGTTCTCGTTGTGCGTGGTTTACTGGTGGGTGGTAATAGTGCTGCATTGTCGAATCATGTGGTTTGTTGTTTCTTAATATGTTGTAGCACTGCTGTTCTTCCTGTCACGTCTCATTTTTTAAAAATTATATCTCTCCTTGATTCTCACATTATTTTCTGCAGGCATTTAATCCCTCTTGGAATTTCCCCTTTTTTTCATTTGGTGTAGTGTCCAATTTTTACTGTGGAGGCACAACATTGAAATAAAGATCATATTGTACCAGACTTTTTTTCTGTATCTTCTTCTTTCTTCTTTGCATTCGTTCTTTACTACCAATTTTAATCACTCTTTGTGATATGTTTGATCTTTGCCAAGAGCATATATACGTTGCACATTGGTTTGGTAGACTTGTACATGTTTAGGACATGTGCATCCGATTTCAGCCAAACCTCCTTAGTCGCCTCTTACGACATGCGTGGTAGGTAACAGTGGTTCTATTCTTTACACCCCAAATTTGGGCCCGTAACCACTCGGGCGTTTTTCTGTATAAAAATACATGTTTGCAGTTGAGATTTGGTGTTATGTGTCTTGTGATTTGACTTGCTTTGTTGCATTTTTGCGTTATATGAACTGCATATCTCTCATAGAATGAATAAGAAAAGTCTTATGTAATTAATTCTGCATACCAATATTTGTCAGCTGCAACGGCACCCTCTATAACCACACAAATCTAATACCACGCTACAGTATAACACAGTGTACTTGGTACTTCAAAGTGGGGTTTTATTTTCATAAATGTAATCAGTAAACCAACGGTACAAATTTCTACCCTAATCACAATATTCCTCCAGCTTATCAGTGGCAGAGTTAGGACAGGGCCGTGCCATGCTATGATACGGAGAGGTGACCGCATCAGGCGGCACCGTAAGAAGGGCGGCATTAGCAGCGAAATCGAAATCACAATTGAAGGTTATTTTAAAGAAAAAACATTTAAGAGGCGGCATTTCGAAGACTTGCATCATATTTAGGAAATATACCGCACGGTCCTGAGTTAGAACTAGTAACACACATCTATTTAAAAAAATAGCTTGATTACAAAAACTACAATAAAAATTTGTATATCTTTTTCTTCTTCTTCTACGTTCTCACTAGATTGGGATTTCGGATTCTCTAATAAAGGCCGCCGTCCCCCTCAGATTATCAGCCACGCCATACAGTTTGTCTTGGGCGCTGGTGTAAGTGGGTCACATCTTTCTTCTCAGGTATGCATACTGGAGGCAGTTCTGTAGGATATGTTCTGTTGTCGTACTCGCCAAGCCACAGAAGCACATGTCGCTGGTGCCTATCTTGAATTTAGTGTACATGTGGTGTCGCATTCTGTTGTGACCCGTCCGGAGGCAAAGTATGGTAGTCTGGTCCCTTCTGGACAGTTGGTAATATCCACCATCCTTGTTGTGTTTTGGTTGTTCTTTCTCCCATTTTGCTTTGTAGTGCCCTCTGGCTATGGTTTTTGCTTCTTTATAGCTGACCAGGTTGTCATCTTGGGGCATTCATGCTTTCTCTTTAGCCAGTATGTCAGCATCTTCATTTCCATTGAGCTTGCAGTGTGAGGGTATCCACTGTGTTACTACACTCTCGGAATCATGGGACAATTGTGCTAAGGTTGACCTGTGATCACTTTTTTCTGTGTTCCTTTCAGATTTCAGAGCTGAGATAGCAAACCGTCAAAAGCACTATTTTTCCATGTATTTGTTTTATATTTGAGTCCTTAAATTGATATGTTCGATGATCAATATCATCCATGTCATTATGAGCGATGAATTGAGTCAAATTATGAGCGATGAATTGAGTCAAATTATGAGCGATGAATTGGGTCAAATTATGAGCGATGAATTGAGTCAAATGAAAATCATGGCATATCCTTACAGAACTTGGCCATCAACCACAACTATTCTAGTTACCACTTATACGTTCAGTAGTTTGCCATTGCTTTCTGAACGGGATGAATCGCCCTAGTGGTTACCGGTGCCCAAATTGGGGTGTAAAGAATATAACTACTGTTACCTGCCACGCATGTTGTAAGAGGCGATTAAGGAGGTTGGCAGTGGGGCTAGCTACCCCACACCGTAAAAACACTAGATGGGTACAGAACGGAGAGCGAACCGAGTAAACGCTGGCTGGAACCGGACACATTGCCGAAGGATATTCACCAGAGCTCCAAATGGTGCTAAAGATGTGACGTAAAACACACAAATGCTAAGGCTGCATGAATCAGATTTCCACATGAATAGAATTTATGGGGAAATCTGGTACATCGTATCGTTCTGGGTGGTGATCGCGAGAGAAAGAACAGAATGAATTGAGTAATTAATATAAATGTTAGTAATAAGTTGCAAAAATATGTTCCATTGAGATCGTTGAAATTGATAACTTAAAAGTTTGTTAAAAATTAGCTGCAACCATATGCTCCAATGGAACGAAAAAGACATGAAGTGCACGCACAAACATACAATACATTTTATTTGAACTAATATATATAAATATATATATATATAAATATATATATATATATATATATAGCTCTAAATATATAGTGATTGACTGAGTGACTGGGTGATATTTTGATTGATTGATTGATTGATTGATTGATTAATTGATCAGATAACATCTCGACCACGAATGTTTGCTGCAATGTATCTTAAACACGTTGTTGTTTCTTACCGGGATAGTTCATTCTTCGAAGATATTCTTTATTCATCTTTTTATATTTTCTTCTCAAGTATTTCAATACCTTCTTCTTGTCTGCGTACATTCAACATCTCTTGTCGGTGTGGTTTGTATAGTCTGTCCATTAACTCGTGAGCACGTTTGAAATTGATTTTCTCGAAAACTACCTGTTGGATCTCAGTGATTTTTGCAAGCAGCCTTAGAATATCCATGACGCTAGAGAAATATTTTTTCCAAGAAAATTTGATGTAGTTTGAAATATTTCTTCTTCAGGTTATATTAAAATCAACCTCACCGGATTGTACACAATAGTAACAGATCTACGGTACACAGACGCGTTGTTCTAAAAATACATTATTGTAACATTGAAATATCGTGAGTAAACAACAATTTCACGGGAATTCCGTGCACCTAACCCAGTCGACTTTGAAAGCGGAAAGCATATGACGTTATAATTGGGATACCGTTGTATAGTTATAGGTGTATCTCCCTATTTGTATGAAGCTATTGTATCATATTTGTTGGCTTATCAAAACTGACATTGATATCACATTCATAATGAGTCTGAAGTGCACATTTATAACAATGCAGAAGGTTACAGTTTTACTATACCAACACTTCCGTAGGGAATCTAAGAGAGGTCATCTATATTGCGATATTCATAACCCTGAGAAACGAACGCAACTGGCGCTTGGTCTGAATAGAGAATACTTTTCCCGATGGATTAAACAGGACACAAAGTGCACTAATGTCAAGCAAGGAAGGAAAAGAACAATTGACGACTTTGACATAGATGTCATAAGACGGAGCTCTTGAAAATGTTTGCGACAAATCAACTTGTTACTGTCAGGAAACTGAAATTAAAACTGCAATCAGATTGCAGCATATACATTTCTAAAAGTACTCTATGGAAAATTGTAAGAGCCGCCGGCTTCACCTTCAGAAAAACTATAGGCGGCAGGAATATTATTTGTGAAAAGCCACATTTAATTGCTGCCCGAAGTAAATACCTGAGGCAGATCCGTGAGCGGCGGAGGCAAGGCTATGATATTGTATATTTGGACGAATCCTGGGTCAATGCTCACCACACCAATGCTAAAGAATGGCAATCAGTAGACGGTGAACAGAAAAGAAAAATACCAAGCAACAAAGGCCAGCGTATTATACTAACACATATGCAGGAGAGTGAAGAAGGTCTTGTCGATGACGCTGGACTTATTTTCCAATCAAAAGTACCGACGGTAGGGACTACCACACAGAAATGAATGGACATATTTTCAGGCACTGGATGGAGAAAGATCTACTTCCAATTCTAAACAGACCATCATGCTTGGTAATGGATAATGCATCCTATCACAACGCAGTATCAGCGGAAGACAAAGTACCAACTGCATCAAATACAAAAGATCAAATTAGGACTTGGCTTGCTAAGGAAAATGTCAACTTCAATGATACATATTTGAAACCTGAGTTGTTGCACCTGGTGAGGATGACACATAAGACAAAGGTGTTTCATATTGACAAAATCATTTCGGAATACGGCCACACGTCTTTGCGACTACCTCCATATCATGCTCACCTCAATCCGATAGAGCTTGTCTGGGCTAAAGTAAAGGGCAAGTTGCCGAACAGAACAGGACGTTTAAAATGTGTGATGTTGAAGTTCTGACACGTGAGTCCCTCTCAATGATAGACATGCAGTTCTGGAAGAGGTGTGTTGAACATGTGCTCCGAGAGGAAGACGAGTACTGGCACCGAGATGGATTACAATTTGTCCAGCCAGTAACAATTATCAACCTCGTGGAATCGTCAGATTCGGGATGATACAAATCATATTTTGATTACAGACTGAGAAATAGCAACGTATACATTTCCATATCCAAATGCTTCTACCATCATACAATTTGTGGTGAAGTTAAGACACCCTGGGGTCTAATGGTGACCGAAGGGAGGACTAACTGTTGCATATTGTATCCAAGTTCACGATTGCACATAAAGGGCAACACACTTAATTACTTGACCTATCAAGTTAATATGGAGATACACCTATGAATAGAATTGACATGGACAAATTCTAGGGATTACTGTAAAATCTAAAATTTGAGCCCCGTATTTGCAATTGTCATAAAAGATCAAAGGAATTCGCCGATGTGCAAAATCCGTAGCATCTATGGACTACTGGTTAGCTTTATTTTAGCGTCATGGATATTCTAAGGCTGCATGCAAAAATCACTGAGATCCAACAGGAAGTTTTCGAGAAAATCAATTTCAAACGTGCTCACGAATTAATGGACAGACTATAGCTCCCGTACAGTAAGAAAGAATACAATGAGAAAATAGACGCACATACAAATTCCATGAATGAACTCCATTGTCTCTTGTGGTTAACAGGATGTTGACATCACCAGCACATATATATTTATATAATGTTTAATACATTTATATATTCCTCTCTTCTATCGTAGACATCGCTGTATCTTGTTTTTTCATCATCATCAGCACATATACATTTATATAATGTTTAATACATTTATATATTCCTCTCTCGTATCGTAGACATCGATGTATCTTGTTTTTTCATCATCATCAGGTGCCGTCTCCACATCGAAGGTTGGCTGCAATGAATCTCCAGCATCCTCTGTCTTTCGCCTTGGTGTTGCACACTGCCAGACTGTAACCTGTCCATTTCTTAAAGTTTCCCTCCCACTTATCTCTCGGTCTTCCTCTTGCTCTTCTCCCCTCAACTTTCCCTCTAGTAAATGTTTTATCATGGTGTCATGCCTTTTTATGTGCCCAAAATACTTTACTTGTCTGAATTTTATTTCTCTTAATAATTGTTTCTTCATGCCTAGTTTTCCTAAAACTTGTTTATTTGTCTGTTTTTCTGTCCATGAAACTCTGCTTATTCTTCTATATATCCACATCTCAAATGCATTAATTCTGTCTTCTAACTGCTTGTTCATTGTCCATGTTTCCGAGCCATACATTAATATAGGATATATATAGCATTTGATCATTCAAATGTTTTTTACAATTTGCCAAACTACACTTCTTCGTTTTTATGTATTTTACCTTTAGTGCATACATAGTTTTACTGCAATTTGACCTCGAATTGATAATAAATACATGAATGCATACACTTGTTCACCTCAATGCACAGACCCTTTTGTATGTACAACAATATTATCATGACATGCGTTACATGAACGGGTGAGAAAATTAGTGGGATCAATTTATTAAGGAAGTGAGTGCTCAAGAATGTAGAATTGTTGACGCCCAACATCTTTATCTGGTCAATGGCGTGTTCTCCACGCCTGTCACGACATAACAATTCGGACCATAGTACCAAGGCGTATACATCTTGGGGCAGACACCTCACTTCAATACCGCTGATTCATCTGATAATATTTATAAAGTGACCTTGATTAAACATATATAACATACACATAAATAAGCAATACACATATGTATATATGTATTTTGTATTCTTCTCATACCGTTATACATCACATAAGGACTGCAAACAGTTTCTCCATATCACTCTATTCTGAGCAACTCGTTCAATCTTATCTATGGAACTAGGTCAGATATTTATTGCTTCTCTTGGTAATGTTCATTTCAGATTTTCTCTATGGCGTCCATTCGTTCAGAAACTGTTTTTGTCTACAACTTCAATGTCTGCTTTGTGATTCTTGGATTATTTCATCTCAGAGGAGTATGCCCAACATATCTCTATCTTCTGTTTCTTATAACAGTTGATGCTAGTGGTTAACCTGACATTTCTGTGATCCCATGACCTCTTCTCAATTCGTCCCATTTTATGTTCATTGCGTTATTTTTCTCATATATCTTTCTTCAAATGCATTCAAGTTATTTACTAAATCTTTAGTCATTTACCACCACTCGTTAGCATATGTTAGGATTAAGATAACATTGAAATTGGAAATTCGTAATTTAGTTTTGAAACTATATAACTTGGAATTCCATATTTTATTTAAACTTTTGAAAGTTGATGTTTCTTTCAGGATGATAATGTCTAACATAATTTCTTTTTCGTTATCTCTAGGTGCAGTCAAAATTCCTACTCAAATATGTGAACTGTTCTGTTAGTTTTATCATTTTGAATTCCTGCGTGATATCTCCACTACTTGTCATATATACTGTCTTCATTGTATTTATCTGTTCCTAGCTTATCTGCATTTCAACTTTTAACTCTATGGATGAGAAGTCGTCAGTTTTTCTTTGCCCATTTTAGTTATTTTTACTTAGCCACGCAATATCATCAGAGAGCCGCGGTGCGCGTGGAATTTTTCCTGACCGCGACAGCTCTCAGGTCGACCCAGCCTCAACTGGGTACCAGACATGCTCTGGGAAAGTAAAGGCGGCCGGTTTGATGCTGACCACATCACCCATCGTGTGCCGACGGTCAATAAAAAATACACGCCCAACACTGTATTGCCCTATATACCACGAGGTATGAATGGGATCCTTTACTACTTTTTTTACGTAATATCATCTGCACAATTTAATCCTTCAGTTGTTGTTTTTTTCACTCAATCCATGTTATTTTTACCCCTGCAAAAGTTTTTCAGTACCAATCATATATATATATGCGTGTGAGTGCGCGCGCGCGTGCCTTCTTGTTTGTGCATCCTCATTGCATACTTATGTGTGCAGAACAAATGGGGAGAACTATCAGAAGAGCAGACGTTTTGCTGCGCTTACAATTGATAGAAATATGATTCCAGTGCTAAGATATGCAGAGGACACAGTCCATCTGTCAATGTTAATGATTAAAATAGCTAATCTGGTCTGTTAAAAAATACACAGTGAAGACCAAAATATTTCTCTGAATTCAAATAAAACTAAATTACCATCAATAATACAGAGATGGAAAATGTTTCAAATTTGAGTACCTTGTCTCTTTGATTAGCGACAATGGAAACTGTTCAATAGAAATCAGAAGGAGTCTGGTCATTATATTTCAGATGGTAATTAGTATGATTGATTGATTGATTGATTGATTGATTGATTGATTGATTGATTGATTGATTGATTGATTGATTTATGAGACCATCATCATAACACATAGCACCATGTGTGCTCCGATCTCTTTCTTACATAGGAAGATCTCAGCAGCAGTGCACGAACGAGCACCGACGATTGTTCCCGATATACTTTAGAAAATAGTGAACATATTTTGTAGGAATTTTATTTTGTAATCTTTCTAATGCATTTTGCCAGGGAGTAGCTTTACAGCCTGCTCTTTTTTATTTTTGAACTGTCAAGGGTTATTTTACTGGCTCAATGTTTAACACGGGATCTAAGTTTCATTGTCCGTCTCTGATAAGATTATTAAATCGATCTCACCTACACTGAGACCAGGATCACTTGAAAAATAGCCCTATGTCTCACGACAAGAGACGGAAAACAGACGTAACACGATTCAATACAATACATTATAGTATCGGAAAAACTGTCTACCTCTTGCCCATCCATATATCTTGCAGCACCGCCCGAGTGGTTACCGGGGTCTAAATTTGAGGTGTAAAGAATAGAACCACTGTTACCTGTCACGCATGTCGTAAGAGGCGAATAAGGAGGTTTGGCTGAAATCGGATGCACGTGTCCGCTAGGAATGCTAACCCGAAACAAATGCTTGCAGAAAACGGATGCATAAGGCGCATAACATGGTGCAACGACCCCTCACAATGAGGAATGGGATAACGGATTCTACGGTCGCCAATCTGCCTCTGAGATTTAGCCACGAATTAAGAATGTCAGACCGACCATCGTTTCTGCGGAGAGAGACCGAGCCATATAGGCAAACCCGATGCAATGAAGTCAAACCAAAGTAATGAACGAGTTGATAGATTGACTGGTATTGTTACTATATCATAGGGAGCTGCAATGGATCGAAAAGGAATTTCAGGGTTGTGAATCCCACTCGCTGACAACTTTAAGAGAGATGGGTGTCGATATTGATGCAGCCCGAAAAGAACGACATACCAAATATGCAAAAAGATTGATTAATCAACATCAAACTGACGTGCTGGGCCGCTGAACTCTGCTGAATCTGTTAAGGCGGAGATCGGAGCGCCTATGAGCGTGTCCGGAGTGCTATGATGATAGTCCTCATGTAACTGATAACTGAAGTCAAACGTTCGTCTTTAGATTCTCTTTAGACTGTACTTTTGTTTTCGACTACGATAGAACTAGGATATTGGTTATTTGTTACTGAACTGACATCACAGCACTCCGGGCAGACTCATAGGTGCTCAGTCTCCCCAAAGGTATGCATACGGATTGTTCCTGTGACTCCCTGATTAAACACACACCCCTCTCTGTCTCTCAAACATCCATTTCTACTTGTGCAACGCGTAATTCCAAACTCCTTAAATTGCTGGATTGATTGAACATCAATTTACGCACGTGTGTTGCCGGGGCTGGCAAGGGGAAACAAAGAATAGTAACAATGCAACTACAATGCATGTCGTAAGAGGCGACTGAGGTAGGGGTCTAGGAAAGCTACCCTAGTAAATAAGAAGATTCGCAGAAATCGGATGTGCTGGTCTACTTGTATGCGCATAACTATCACAACGTACAATCGCTCTTAGGCACAGATCACATACAAATTACAAAAAAAGTAATTAGCAAGTGGTCGATATGCAGCTTTCAAAGAAAAAGAAAAACATCAATTTGAGTGTCCGCATCCAAACTAGAACTAGGCATGCGATGTTACTTAACATGCTATCGCCCGTCTGCCCAGCGTGTTCGTAGAGCGTTGGACTACGGGTGACTATCCCTCTGTGTGTGTGGGTTCAATTCCGCGGGATGGCATAAAAGCCACAGATTCCCCAGATTTACGGTGTTCGTGACACCGAACCGAAGGGTTACGATGTCCATGGCACCGAGCCGAAGAGCTGAAAAGCTCAAGTGCTTCTGGATCGGAAAAAACATGCTATCAGTGATCACTGGACAAACACCGATCGTACAAAACGAGACAGGAACCGTGCAATTTGGGATCAGGAAACCACTACCGTACTTCAAACTCTATATACATAAATATAGTTTGAAAGAAACACAATAATAATTGTGCAATCTTCTGTCAGAAGGAATGTAACCCGGAAGTTGTGTGGGTGTTACGGATGTCTGGAGGGCATATGCATAAATGACCCAGAACAAGAAAGGTTACATTGTTAAATAGACGGAACATGGTTGTGAGAAAGACTTCATCCACAGAAAGTAATAATTTCCTTTTTCTTTTAAAGTAAGAAGTTTTTTGTGTGTTTTGTTTAACCCCTTCGTCCTTCTGAGTCGATCTACTGGCTCGCAATATTTTTAAGATGCTCCAAAACCAGTATACTGGCTACATCAGTAGACCTTGCATTATTAATGCGTCCTGATGTTTAAAAAAATATTACAAAGTGAAAGGGTTTAAATAAAATGAATATTTAATTTGATCAAGAAAATATCTTTACATGTTTGTATATTTGATACTTCAACAAGAAGAAGTAAAAAGAGAAATGAGAAAATATCTTTACATGTTTGTATATTTGATACTTCAACAAGAAAGAGTAAAATGAGAAATGAGAAAATATCTTTACATGTTTGTATATTTGATACTTCAACAAGAAAGAGTAAAATGAGAAATGAGAAAATATCTTTACATGTTTGTATATTTGATACTTCAACAAGAAAGAGTAAAATGAGAAATGAGAAAATATCTTTACATGTTTGCATATTTGATACTTCAACAAGAAAGAGTAAAATGAGAAATGAGAAAATATCTTTACGTGTTTGTATATTTGATACTTCAACAAGAAAGAGTAAAATGAAAAATAAGAAAATATCTTTACGTGTTTGTATATTTGATACTTCAACAAGAAAGAGTAAAATGAGAAATGAGAAAATATCTTTACATGTTTGTATATTTGATACTTCAACAAGAAAGAGTAAAATGAAAAATGAGAAAATATCTTTACATGTTTGTATATTTGATACTTCAACAAGAAAGAGTAAAATGAGAAATGAGAAAATATCTTTACGTGTTTGTATATTTGATACTTCAACAAGAAAGAGTAAAATGAGAAATGAGAAAATATCTTTACGTGTTTGTATATTTGATACTTCAACAAGAAAGAGTAAAATGAAAAATAAGAAAATATCTTTACATGTTTGCATATTTGATACTTCAACAAGAAAGAGTAAAATGAGAAATGAGAAAATATCTTTACATGTTTGCATATTTGATACTTCAACAAGAAAAGTAAAAGAGAAATGAGAAAATATCTTTACTGTTTGTATATTTGATACTTCAACAAGAAAAGTAAAAGAGAAATGAGAAAATATCTTTACATGTTTGATATTTGATACTTCAAAAGAAAGAGTAAAAGAGAAATGAGAAAATATCTTTACATGTTTGTATATTTGATACTTCAACAAGAAAAGTAAAAGAAAATGAGAAAATATCTTTACATGTTTGCATATTTGATACTTCAACAAGAAAGAGTAAAATGAGAAATGAGAAAATATCTTTACATGTTTGTATATTTGATACTTCATTAAGAAAGAGTAAAAGAGAATGAGAAAATATCTTTACGTGTTTGTATATTTGATACTTCAACAAGAAAGAGTAAAATGAAAAATAAGAAAATATCTTTACATGTTTGCATATTTGATACTTCAACAAGAAAGAGTAAAATGAGAAATGAGAAAATATCTTTACATGTTTGCATATTTGATACTTCAACAAGAAAGAGTAAAATGAGAAATGAGAAAATATCTTTACATGTTTGTATATTTGATACTTCAACAAGAAAGAGTAAAATGAGAAATGAGAAAATATCTTTACATGTTTGTATATTTGATACTTCAACAAGAAAGAGTAAAATGAGAAATGAGAAAATATCTTTACGTGTTTGTATATTTGATACTTCAACAAGAAAGAGTAAAATGAAAAATGAGAAAATATCTTTACATGTTTGCATATTTGATACTTCAACAAGAAAGAGTAAAATGAGAAATGAGAAAATATCTTTACATGTTTGTATATTTGATACTTCAACAAGAAAGAGTAAAATGAGAAATGAGAAAATATCTTTACATGTTTGTATATTTGATACTTCAACAAGAAGGAGTAAAAAAGAGAAATGAGAAAATATCTTTACATGTTTGTATATTTGATACTTCAACAAGAAAGAGTAAAAAGAAAAATGAGAAAAAAGGAAAATTGGACAATTCAGATATTTTGGCCACATTAGAAGACCCTGTTAAATGAAAACTGTATTGGAAGGAATGATAGAAGAAAGAAGGACAAGGGGAAGACGATATAATTGAGAGGGAAACATCAGGAGGTGGACATGCAAAAGTTTTGCAGAGTGTACAGCCGTGGCAAAGGATAGAGCTTGTTGGAGAGATATTACAGCTATTTGAATACTGTTCGTAAACTTGAATATTTGAAAGTATAAGATTATAATCTGTACGTGTTTCAATCAAACTTGAAAGTTATAAAATTAGTTGGAATCCATTTATTCGTCATGAAATCAGTTTTATGTATTCTTATTTCCTTTGAAATGTTTATTGAAAGTACGAGAATTCTTCGGTATTTGATCAAGTAACTTTTCTGCTGGTTCTGAATGTTTCTAACTCAGAAAAATCAAATATCCATTTTCAGCTGGTTAGATTGGAGAAGTGAGAGTTGCGATAAGTGTAGTAGTTAGTGCTCTTGCTTCGTAGATGCGTGTTCTGAGTATCAAATTCTACAGTGTGAGTGGGGTTTTCCCAACCATTTGGTTTTTACGTCGACCCAAGGTCAAATAATACCAAAGAATCATTCGCAATTTGTAATAAAGCAGTCATTAATTTATTGATTCTGAATATCCACCTCCTGATGTTTCCCTCTCAATTATATAGTCTTCCTCTTGCTCTTCTTTCTTCTATCATCCCTTCCAATACGGTGTTCAATAAGGTAGCATGTCTTTGAATGTGACCAACATATCTGAATTGTCTAATTTCACTTTTTTTGCAGGTCTCTTTGTACTCCTTCTTGTTGAGGTATTTGTTTGTTAGTTTTCTTCTCTTTCTATGACACTAGTCCTATGCTTCTGTGTATCCATATTTTGCAAGCCTTAAATTCTTCTTCATCTGTGTGTTCGTTGTTCACGCTCTTATCAACTATTTATATCTATATCATCTTCGTGTTCCGATTGACACATAAGGCTTCCACAAGAGACTTCCACTGTTGCCGTTCTGCTGCCTTTCTACCAACCGTCTCCCACGTCAGGCCGCACTCCTTCAACTTTCTCTCTTTACAGTTCTTCTCCATGTTTCCTTTGGATGTCCAGGCTTTCTCTTCCCATCTGCTGTCCATCTCTCTCTCTCTCTCTCTCTTGCGATCGTTCTTCACTGCCAATTTTATCATTCTTTTTGTGATATATAATTGGTCCTTTGACAAGAACGCATTAATCTACGTTAAACATTGACGCCCATGGTGACTAGCGCACCCGTTTCAGCCAGCTTTGATTTCATGAGCTCTTCCAGGTAGATCCTTTCTGCCACTATTTCGGCCCTGCTTCGCCTTCGATCAGCTTTGCAGAATATTGCCTTGTCACACGCTAAGCTGTCCATCTGAAGCTGTCAACCAATGTCCCTACTTCATAACAACGCCAATCCACTTCTATCTTCGTCTTTTAATGTTTGTCTCCAAAGATACACAGTCCGTTCGTTTCAAAAGCTCATCGTTTGTTATGGTATTTACCATAAATTTGAAGGATTCTCTCTTACACATTTACTCTAACCAACAACGCTGTATAAATGTAGCACTTGATGGCTTATCTTCTGTATACTGTAGTTTTCAAAAAAAATAATTTAGTACACTTTTCATGTTATTAAATGTGTCATTGGCTATTGCTATTATCTTCTATACTTTCTTTTCCCATCTGTCGTTTACTATTATTTTATGTTCAAGATATACAGCATAAGCATCAGGTAGCTTGTCTGTTCCGGAACGTGGTTCCCATGACAGCAGTCCTGAAAAACTATTACGTGTAAGTTGATCGGGGTCAACAGCGGTCATTCTTAGATCGCTAATGACATATTGCACCCATCGTCTTCTAGGTCTTCCGCTCATTCATCTTCCAGGCACCATTTCCTCCAAAATTATGTTTTCTATGCACTTAAGTCGTTTGATGTGTTCGAAATATTAAATTTGTCTTGAATATACAACTAATTGGGAACGGTAAGCATATAGACTGGTGGGTGTGCAAGCAGCAGTGAGGAATGGCTCAACAGGAAGAGAAGTTAAACACCATCGCATATTGAGTCAAAAGGGAATGCAGAGAGCAGAGAGACTATTCTCTGTTTCAGCTCCAGCCACCAGTTTCACCTGCAGCATCTAGGGCAAGGATTACTCCTACAGAATAGGCCACTACAGCCACAACCGACTACATGACTCAGTCCCGAACAAACTAAACACCAGATATTATATCCTGAGACAAAGAGGCCGATGATGATAAAACAACACGAGAAAATATTAAAAATAGAAAAACAGGTAAGTTAATAAGGAATTTAATTTAGGTATATTTAATATATAATACTCTATAATATAATTCGTTAGTTTGTTTTTATATGGTTTGTTTTTTTTTAAAGATTTATCAACGTGCACGGCCTCGAGCATTTCCCCGCCAGTCACCGGAAATATTATTCGAATAATATTCAAATTTTTTGATACAAATGACGTTAATCTAATATTCTCCTGTTAACTTTGTATTTATTTATTTATGTGTGTACGTGTTCATTATAATATTAAATACGCACGTACGCCAGGTACAACAATACTGTTCTAAATGTAGGAGGCACATACCAAGATATCATACAAAGCAGTTGATTGTTTTAATTTAGGCGGACAATTTTAACAAAAATTATTTTGACCTTAAGGCGGGAGACCCACCCAAAAACTAACAAAGATATTGTCATACAATTTGGCCCTCTTGCAAAGACATTGTTGTCGATGATAAACAACGTTTAGTGAATGCACTGTAGTTAGTTATTTAAAAATAATTAATTTCTTAAAAATATATTAAACCCCCTTTCATCGGGGAGAGGATTTCAAATATATAAGAAGTTCAAGAATGCCAAACTGGCATATGATGTACATATCACACATAGTTATAACAGGAACCTCCATTTTGTCTAAACTTATATAAGCAGAGATATTGCTGTTCTAATTTGAAATATTTTTTAATTTTGGAAGGTTACATTACAAAATCCATATCTACAAAACCAATTGAGTTAGACATGTTTTGGAGGTTCACGCTATAATCATGGGTGATATGTACATCATATGCAAGTTTGACCTTCTTTGAACTTCTTATATTTGTGAAATCTCTCCCCGATGCGGGGAAGGGAGGGTTACAATATATTTTCAAGAAAATTAATTATTTTTAAAATAAAAAATTACAATGCATACACTAATCGTTGTTTATCATCGACAACAATGTCTTTTGCAATAGGTGGCCAAATTGTATGACAATATCTGCGTTAGTTTTTTTTTCTGTGAATTTTTAAAAAATACAACCCTTGTTCTGGGTGGGTCTCCCGCCTTAAGACAGTTCATTATAACAATTAGACTACACTTCTTCTTCTTCTCTAACTCCCCTTTGAAGCGTTAGGCATCAACAAATTTCCTCCAACCAGATCTGTCTTGAACAGACCAGCTCAACACCGAAAATATTTCCGCACACGGGCATCTCCAAGTCTCTCCACTCTCTCATTGCCGCAAAAACCCTCATGCTCAGGACAGTAGATCCACGTAAATCTCTGGAGGTTGGAAACTCTTCTAATCGATATCTTCAAGTCTTTATTTCCCAGTAGCTACTTTATTATTCCTTAAACTTTACTCAATCTCAGAAAATCGACCACTAATTTTTAGTTGATATTAAAATAAAACTCTCCAGCTTCCTCTGAAACGCAGATGCTGAACAAAAGTTTACCATTGTATTTTATTCTGTGATATCCTTTGCAATCGTTTCCATATCTTCTTAATTACGACAATATCAATTTTTGTCTCTGTTTTCGGTGTGTTTATTAGTCATCCTAGGTTGTCCCAAATCTCACATAAATCTGCAAAATAGAAATATATATTCTATTAATGCTATCGGAGATGGACGATAAAACGTAGGTTCTATGTCTAAGTTTGGGCATTTAGAAGAACCCTCGGGAGTTCAGTCTCAATGAGTAAGTTCAAAAGTTGCTATAAGAAAAAAATGTTATATATTAATTTATTTTTTCGCCCGAGTGATTACCGGGCCCAAATTTGGGGTATCTGCACGCATGTCGTAGAGACGACTAAGAGGTTTGACTGACATTGGATGCATGCGTCCTAAGCGTGTAGAAGTCTATGCGTTTAGGGGCCTACCAAACCAATGTGCAACGTGTACAAGTTCTTGACAAAGATCAAACATATCACAAGAGAGATTCAATTGGTCGGAAAGAACGAACGCAAAGAAGAAGAAGAATTTATTTTAATCGTACAAAATTTGTCACCGTCCTCAAAGTCACACCTGGGACCCTCGCCGTTGCTACGGAGTTCTTACACCGCCTGTGAGATCTTCCTGTGTATAAATGAGATCGGAACGTATATGGCTATTCACTGACGAGCAAAGATGAGACTCGTAGCAATCATTCAATCAAGATTTCCTGCAATCAGTCAATCAGTTTTTAATATCAGTTTACATCAATATTTTAACTGACCTTCAACTACAACTTAGTGGTTTATATTTTTGGCGCACACTTTGACCTATATTTGTTAAACAATTAATTATTATTTTTTTCTAAGCAGCCGGGTTCAACTACTGATAGCTCTCAGAACAAGAACTTACACTCTGTGACCTATGTGGGTGCAGTCAGCAGATATAGTTTCCAAGAAAGAGAAAAAAACACCGCAGAACTAAGTGAGAACGTCATTCAATAGCACGATACTTAAAAGACAACACAGGTAACAACTAAAGTTATGTTATGTTCAATGTTACCTTGACTGAGAAATAGAAACAGGAAAACAGGTTATAAACCAACATCATTGTACTAGGAGCGTCAACAAAAGCAAATGTTATGTCTCTTTCAGAGAGGTGACATTTTGACAGTCTGAAATCTTACACAGTAACACCGGCAATGATCATTAAAAATAAAATTGATAAAATCTGTATAAGTGCATGTACAGTAGAATCCTTTAGATATCTGTCTCCGGGTTTCCCCATAAGTCTCCGTTCCTCTCGGCAGAAGTGGTACGCCACCTTCCGAGAGTGTTGCGCAAAGCTCAGCAACAGTTCTAGGGATCTCCGGAATAACATTTTCACATGTAACTCGGTCCATGTTTGAACTTACAACCTTTAGAGCGCCAGACAAACTTCCTAACCCCTACGCCATAGAGACCCCAAATATGTCAGATATGCGACCTACAACTAATTTACAAGATTTTACAACACAGAAATTCTGAGAAACTTGTTATAATTGACACCACTGCGCTGATGGCGCCTCAACAGATGCCTAGTCCCTAAAGCAAGATCGAAATGGCAGCGTCAGAGCACACACAGTAGCTCAGTAGAAAGTTCAAACTTTCTTCCAACTTGTAAATTCGGTACCAGTGTTCAACAGAGTATACTCTAAAATCACAGGCCAGTGAGAACACAAGACCAAAACTGCTGCCTTAAATAGAGGACCAACTGGGCCGAATGAAAGAGCATTTACAAGAAGTGCTAACGAGACCCCCTCCCTCTCTCCTACCCTCCTCCCAAAGCCATCAGAAACTTGATATCAATATAGAAGAGAACACCAAGCAGAAAATCCCGTAGTACTTTGAAAACCCTGGAAAATGGCAATGCGGCAGGAATAGATAGCATCTCGGCGGAAACGCTGATGGAGGGAGGAAAGAGATGGGTAATCAGCTCCGCAGATTGTTTACGTACCTTGGTGTGGAACAGATAGGAGATCCCAGCAGACTGGAAGATAGGTCTCCATGTAAAACTTCCAAAGAATGGAGATTGATCACAATGTGACAAGGGGAGAGGGGTCATACTGCTTTCCATTTCCAGCAAAGTCCTCACTAGGGTTATCGGATTCCGTTTGAATGAGGCTATTGACCAGAGGTTTAGAGATGGAAGACTGGACTTAGCAATGATGCCCGTCTGCCCAGCGTGTTCGTAGCACGTTGGACTACGGGTGACAAGCCCTCTTGAGTGCGGGTTCAATTCCGCGGGCTGACAGAAAAGCCACAGGTTCTCCAGTGTTCTCTTACGGTGATCGTGACACCGAACCGAAGGGTTACGATGTCCATGGCACCGAGCCGAGGAGCTGAAAGCTCAAGTGCTTCTGGGTCCAAAAAAATAAAAATTTAGCAATGATAGATCTTGTAATCCGCCCGTGTTTTTCCCAGGGCTCGAAAGGAGAAAAGAATATCAGCAATGTCTACCTGCCGGGCATGTCGTAAAGGCGACTAAAGTATGTTGAGGGTGGGTCTGGCTACCTCACCCCGTAGAAAAATTAAGCCAACACCTTCAACAAACATGAAAAGTACAAACATAAGAGGAAGAGCTGGCAGAAGTTCACTGAAGACCTGTGCTCTGTTGGGAGTTGAAATGTGAAGAAGATCTTGTAATGACCAGATAGCCACTCAGAGAATCATCGTAGAGCAAACAATGGATAAAATAATCTATTAGCTTCTTACTTTATCTTAACCACATTTGCCGTGAAGCGTCGTGGGGAGATTTAGTTTCTATCTTGTGCCAGGTGTGTTGCGCTTGACGTTTTCAATCCATGCTTTCACAGGGACTCTGAGATGATATCTACCCATCGTGTTCTTGGCCTGCCTCGTGCTCTGCGCCCTGAGAGTCGATTATTGTAGGCACGTGATGATAGTAAATGTGGTTCCATTCTCATTAGATGGCAAAACCACTTGATTCTTTGCTTCTCGGTGCACTGTATGCATGGTATAAGTACCAACGATGCTTCTGATATTCTCGTTTCTCACTCTATCTCTCCTTGTAGCGATGACAGCTTTTCGTAGACATCTCATTTCACATTGTGTAATCTTTCTTTCTTGTGTCTTAGTCAGGGCCATGTTTGGCACTGATAGCAGAGAGTTGGAATGAATATGCAGTTTACCAGTTGTCGTTTGACTGCCATGTTAATGCTTGGATGTTTTAATAGTGGTGACAGTTGGTATGTCACTGTGTTTGCCTTCTGGCATCTAGTCTCGATTTCTCTGTCCATATTTCCATCTGCTGTGAATATACTCTGGAGATATTTGAATTCTGCAGTCTGTTGTAGTTTTACTTTATTTACATGTATGTTTAGTTGAAATCTCTTATCATCTCCACTAAAACAAAGCTCATAATATTCAGCTCAAATGTGAAATCTGTGTTGATGTATGGCTCAGAAGCGTGGAGAGTAACCAAGTCAATTACAAATAAGATTCAGACCTTTGTAAAAGGATGTTTTCGACGTATTCTCAAACTGAGTTGGTATGAGAGAATTGTAAATACAGACCAGTGGATGAGAACAGGGCATAAACCCATGATGACACATGTTAAGACGAGAAAATGGCGATGGGTGGAGCATATACACTTCGCAAGGAAAACGGAACGCCCTAAACAGAACTGGGGACTGAGTCTTCTAGGGAACTAAAAACGCTGGACTATCCTGTGAACCCATAAAGAAATCAGCCAGAGACAGGAAAAATTTGCTAACAACTATTGAGGCCTACACTCCACAAGAAGTGAAGAGAAATAAGTCATACTGGAAAATCGACCTACCAGACTATAAGCTCTTTACGTTTATTGATTATTGGTTACTGAACTGACGTCAGTGCACTCCGGACAGACCCATGGGTGCTCAGTCTCCCCCAACAGATATCAGAGAGTATGCATACTAATGGTTCCCGTGGTTCGCTGATTTGAACACACTCCTCACTCTGCCTTTCAGGCATCCAGTTCTACTTGTACAACGAGTCGCTCGATCGATACAACGTATATTTTAATGTCCTCATCCAACAGGCAGTCGCGAAGAGACCGAAGAACATCCCTTTTATCCATCTTCAACTCCCCAACAGTCAATGCTATTGATGCAAGCCTGGCCGCGCTCTCATTACCGTAAACACCCGCATGCCCAGGACAGTAGATCCACGTAGGCCTCTGGAGGTTAGAAACTTTTATAGACGACATCCACTCATACCGAAACCTGCCCTTCTGGATTTTGTGAAGCATCGACTGAGACACATTATAAAAATAGTAACAATAAAAAGTATCACCATATTTTCAAATAAAGTGCATATTTTATTATCAGTTTTGAAGTTGATGTTCGGGGAGGGTCATCATTTGTTGAACAAACACTTCAGGTTACACTCAAGACGGAACATACAAACTGTTGCTTGAAAAACTCAATATTCATATCATGCATATTAGCTGTGGTATGGTAAAACTGTCACTCGTGAAAAAGTTATCGCTCGAGCAGATTAAATGGTTATTTGATTGTATCTAGACTGATATCAGACGGAGTAAATCGATGTTCAAGTACGTCACCTTTCAGAAAGGAGGTCAAGGTAAAAATATCACAACTGTACCAGATGACCTCTGGTCTTACAGCGAGGTGAGGTCAGTGCTTCTGGCGAGATTGTGTTTATAGTTAATTATTTATTAAGAGAAAACAAGACTGGTGTAATTAAGCAGAATGTGATCATCATCATCATCGTCAGGTGCCGTGCCGGCTGACGTAGGCGATTATTGATCTCCCCAAATCTCTGTACTTGGTGTTTGCTATCATCTCAGATGTTCACGCTTGTCCGTGCAATGAAGTCAGGCGGTCTACAATATTCTCTCTCTGTCTTCCTTGCTCGTCTACCTTCGATTTTACCGGTTATCACAGTGTGTTCTAAACCTCCCCTTTCTCACACATGCAAAAAAATTATAACTGCCTCTTTCTTATATTGGTAATAAGTTTTCTATGTGTCTTGGTCTTATTCAACACCTCCTGCCCGCCTGCCCAGCGCGCTGGTAGCGCGTTGGACGATGGGTGATAAGCCCTCTGTGAGTGCGGGTTCAATTCCGCGGGCTGGCAGAAAAGCCACAGCTTCTCCAGATTTACGGTGTTCGTAGCACCGAACCGAAGGGTTACGATGCCCATGGCACCGAGCCGAAGAACTGAAAGCTCAAATGCTTCTGGATAAAAAAAAGCAGAACTTTGCCACCCCATCAGTCCTTCGGAATTTCTCTCTCTAATAGACCAGATGTCCTGCCTCTGTAGCCGTCATGTTCAACCCATCAGTTACATCCTGAATCCATCTTCTTCGTGGTCTTCCTCTTCTTCTCTTTGCCGGTATACTTCCTTCCATGATGGTCTTCTCCAGCCCTTCATGTCTTTTTATATGTCCAATATGTTCAATTTTCTCTTTCTTATTTGTAGCATCAGCCAGTTTACTTTGATTTTGAGTTCTTTCTGGATAGATCTATTTGTTCTCTCTCTGTCCAAGATATACGAAGGACACTTCTGTAACACTTATATTCAATAGCAGATATATGTTTTTTATATCTTCTCGCTCTGTTGACCTCTATCTCTCTTCCCATATATCTTGCTTGTTGTCAAAATGTATTAAAGTTTTTTCCTTCACATAACACGTCCATCAAAGAATGTTGATTCCTTTTTTGTGACACGTTTCATGTGCAGATCTGTTCTCGCCTGCTTTTTTTTTATAACATTATCATTAGTCATTTTGTATGTTCACGATATTTACATCATTTTTACATCTTGTATGTTCACGATATTTACATCATTTTTACATCTTGTGTGTTCATGATATTTACATCATTTTTACATCTTGTATGTTCACGATATTTACATCATTTTTACATCTTGTGTGTTCATGATATTTACATCATTTTTACATCTTGTATGTTCACGATATTTACATCATTTTTACATCTTGTATGTTCACGATATTTACATCATTTTTACATCTTGTATGTTCACGATATTTACATCATTTTTACATCTTGTATGTTCACGATATTTACATCATTTTTACATCTTGTATGTTCACGATATTTACATCATTTTTACATCTTGTATGTTCACGATATTTACATCATTTTTACATCTTGTGTGTTCACGATATTTACATCATTTTTACATCTTGTGTGTTCATATGTTACATCATTTTTACATCTTGTGTGTTCACGATATTTACATCATTTTTAATCTTTGTGTTCAGATATTTATCATTTTTCCATCTTGTGGTATCACGATATTTACATCATTTTTCATCTTTATGTTCACGATATTTCATCATTTTTACATCTTGTGTGTTCACGATATTTACATCATTTTTACATCTTGTGTGTTCACGATATTTACATCATTTTTACATCTTCACGGTAGTCTTCCTCTTCTTATCTATGTCTCCCTCCACAGTAATCTTCTCCAGCAGTTCATGCCTTTTTATATGTTCAAAATAATGAATTTATCTTTTTTTTTTTAACATCAACCAGTTTTCTTTAATTTTGAGTTCTGGGTAGATCTGTTTGCTCTCTTCTCTGTCCACTGTACGGAGGACTCGTCTGTAATACTTATATTTTCTTCTTTTCGAACGTCCACATCGATCACTTGTCAACCACTCTGTGTGATTTGTATGTGATCTGAGTCCAAGAACGATTTACGTTGTGCAAGTTATGCGCCTACAAGTAGGCCAGCACATCCGATTTCTGCGCTGTTTTTTATTTACTAGGTAAAAAAAAATATTTTACTTAAATTCAAAAAAGCCACATATTATTTCATAATGTCTTGTTAAATCCTTGTCTCACACTATTACGTTGCTACTGAGAGTGTGTTTGCTCTAAGTTTTCTGATCTGTGTTGTCCTATCCGTTTCTATCCATTTCACACCGTTTTGTTTAACTGTTTGTTGAGCTCTCTATTTCAGTTCTCTATTTCCTTTATATCATATAAAAATTATGCTCAAACTACTCGGCTGAGGTACAGGCTTTAAACATTGCAGATCAAACACTAAACAACACAACAAGTTAATGTCAGCAAATTGTATTCCTTACCAGTACACTGTCAGTATTGCAAGCCCTAAATGGTGGGAAACTGTTAGAACTAAAAGAAAAGCTAAGTGAGCTGAATGCCATAAGAAGAGTGGTGCTCTAGTGGATACCATCACACTGTGGAATACCAAGAAACGAGAGAGCGGACAAAGTAGCTAAGGAGGCAGCAGCACACGAGAAAAGGAATTAACTAATCACTTTCCAGGAAAAGAAAACACCCATCAAAGCCATTAGAAAAGAAGACCAGCAAAGAGACAATTACCACTATCTAGATAGGGCACATCAAGCGTCACGATGGCCTGGAAAGAACAATATTAGAGGGCAGGGTCCCAGGACGCAGAGGCAGAGACAGACCAAGAAGAAGATGGCTACAAGATATTAAAGAAACCATGAACATGACCATCGACGAAGTGGGTGAACTGGCAAGAGACAGAGTGAATTTCAGATGTGCTGCAAAGAGAGCAACGTTCTATAAAGGATACGCACCTTGATGATGATGAGATAGAGCCAGGCAGGTTATATTGTTTCAACTCAGAACTGGACACAACAAACTGAATAGACACCTACACAAAATATATTTAGTTGCATCACCCACATGTGCATGTGGACAGACAGTACAGACAGCCGATCACATCCTGCAAGATTGTCACCTGACGAATCAACTACGGATATCTTCTTCTTCTTTGCGTTCGTTCTTCACGACCAATTTTAATCTCTCTTTGTGATATGTTTGATCTTTGCCAAGAACGTGTATACGTTGCACATTGGTTTGGTAGGCCCCTAAACGCATATACTTCTACACGTTTAGGACATGTGCATCAGATTTCAGCCAAAGAGTCGCCTCTTACGACATGCGTGGCAGGTAACAATGGTTCTATTATTTACACCCAAATGTGGGGCCCGGTAACTACTCGGGCGAACTCCGGAAATAACACTGGCCAACAGAGAGAAACATCCATGCAAAGCTGTTTTTTATAAGTCTTGATGAACTAACAAACACAACAACATACATCCAGAGAACTGCACTTATTGTGTAGACATCTGCGAACAGAGGCAAACGAGACGAAGATTTCCATAATAAGACTAGATTAGATTTACTGTTATCATACACAACAATGTACCGTTTTTCATATCTCATGGTATATCGGGGAACACGTTGTTAGGCCCGTATTTGTTTGACCAACGGTACGCGATTGATGATATGGTCAACATCCCGTCGGAGAGGCTTTACTTTACAGTACTTTTCCTGGCACCTATTTGAGGCTGACTATATTTTCTGTCACCTTGTACGATCGTATATAAAAATGTAAAAATCAAGAATTGATGTCAAGGGGATGATTTTATATCTGTCGGTAACGATGTTCACACATTTTAGAACGAACTATACAACTAAAGTTATATTATTGTGCAAGAACACAGACAGATTATCGAGGTCAGAGTATTCAAAGATGTAACTATTCAAACCTAGCACTGGCTAACAAAATGTTAACTTGTCAACGGAAACAAACAAATGTAATAATATTAATATATATAAAGTTCTCTATCTTTGTCCTTGATTAACCCGAGAACTGTGACAGGTTATTGGCAGGACCTGCATAAAATGCACCGGTTAGCACGGATGTGAAGTGTTATGATGCAATCGTTTCTATTGATATTGTATGCTGTGTGTATATTATAAATAATAGAAAATTTCCGCTAACGAAAGTCACCTTGGGTAAAAGGTGCAAATTTTGGAATGCAAACATGTCACCATGAACACAAAAAGAATATTGTATAACACGATCTTTCTCAGGAGATTATGCTATCAGTGTCAAACCTGGACGACGGCATCAAACAAAAGAACAAAAACTAGTTACGACAAAGATGAAGTGTCTTCACAGAACGCTGGACCGGTTTGAGATGAAGACATCAGAAAGAAATGTGAGGACGATGTCAGTACTGAACTTCATCAAGAAACAATAAATTAAAGTGTTCAGCCACATAATCAGATAACAATAGACGGTGTGACTAAGTAAATGCTACTCCAAACAGTGAATACAAAACAAAAGGTTGTCCATGTATAAGGTGCACCACAGAAATAACAGAGGCTGTAAAAGACACCATATATGAAGCACACACAAAAATTCTTTCTATAAATCTTTTCTTATATAGACGCGGTGAGGTAAAAGATGATTAGAAAAAAAAGGATAAAAATAAAATCCCCTTACTTGAGCAGAACATTGATCTTCTTGGCGATATCTTAGAATTACCTTTGTATTTTGCAAAGCATAACGCATAAGCATTACATTAATACAACGATGCAAGCCAGAACTTCTTAACTTCACTTGAAGCTTGAGGTATTAACAAATGTTCACCATCCAGATCTGTCTTAAGCATGACTGCTTAGTAAATTCACGGTCTTTCCTGCTTCTTCTCTTTCTCTGTCTACGAAACGTTTCCATACCGCTCTGTCTTCCCTACATCTTTGCAACCCTGATTCAATTTCAGACCCATATGTGGATATCTGGTTTTTATGCATTCTTATTAATGTGTCCCAATCATTACCATCTCATCTTTTTTACTTCCTTGTTGGTATTGTTGATGTCTGTGCTTTGGACAATCTCAGTATTATGTATTCTTTGATCCAACAAACAGAATTCGGAGAAATCTTCTAAGACATCTTCCTCCAAAGCTTCATATGCGACTGCCTGTCTTATAGCCTGTTTTCCATTTTTCTGATTCGTCCAGTAAGACTGAGCGCACATTTGATTTGTATATATTGAGCTTAGTTTGCGTCCTATAGGCTAATTATCGTCAGATGTTGTCCAAGATCTGAATGTAGCAGCCGCCATTCCATTTCTTGCGTTGATGTATTTTTCTACATTCCCATCAATAGTTACATACCCGACCAAATATTTGAACTCTTCCACCTCTTCTATGTTTCCTCCTACCACCATAATCTCCTCTATGTCTTTTGCATTTATTCATATTACCTTGCTTTTATTAGCATTCATTTTTAAACCTACTGAATTGGCCAACAAACTTACTCTTTTTGCTTTCTTGTGTACATCAACCTTAGTATGTGCCAACAGGGCTACGTCATTCGCAAAGTCAGTGTTTTCAAGTCTCTTAGTTAGTTCCCATATAATCCCTCTGTCCCCTCCTTCGGTAGTCTTCTTAATTACTCAAGCCAATATCATCATCAAATAGCTTGTCCTTAACAGAACTTTGCTACTCCAACAGTCCTTCGGAATTTCTCTCTCTGATAGGCCATATGTCCTACCTCCGCAGCCGTCATGTTCAAACCATCAGTTACATCATAAATTATCTTCTCCGTGGTCTTCCTCTTCTCCTCTTTTGCCGGCATGCCTCTTTTCATGGTGGTCTTCCCCAGCCCTTCACGACTTTTTATATGTCCAAAATATCTCAATTTTCTTTTTCTTATTTGTAGCGTTAGCCAGTTTTCTTTGATTTTGAGTCAATAACCACTAGGAAACGGAACTGATAGGAAAACAAAGATCAGAATACGAAGAACATGCATATTCCCAGTGGCAACGTGGGTGGGAAGCATGGGCTTTTAATAAGGCAGTTGAAAAACATATATGTGCTTTTGAATATAAATGTTACAGAAGAGTCCTTCGCATATCATGGACAGAGAACAAATAAGAACGAGAAAATTGAGGTATTTTAGACATATAAAAAGACACGAAAAGCTAGAAAAGACCATCACGGAAGGGGGCATACCGGCAAAGAGAAGAAGAGAAAGACCACCGAAAAGAAGGATTGAGGATGCAACATATGGTTTGAACATGGCAGCTGCATAGGTGGGACATCTGGCTTGTGAGAGAGAGAGAGAAATTCCGAAGGACTGTTGGGGTGGCAAGTTCTGCTCAGGACAAGCTATTTGATGATGATGAATCACTAGGAAAAGCAATGAGAATAAAATACATCCCTGCGAACACCGATTTAATCTTGAACCATTTTCTGTGTGACTCGTGAGAGCTATCGCCGCACATATTATTTGAGTACTTATCCGTCAGTATATCGATGAACTTCACTGGGAATCCATATTTGTGTAAGATTTTCCATAATGTAGTATAATGAACATTGTAGCATGTAAAGTTATTGTAGCATCACATTTCGAAAAATACAGATTATGTGGCCTGCAGTTACAAACATCAATTGATTATGTCCGTTGTCAAGGATGTAGTGTTCTCAGACATCACGATCAAAGTGAACTTAGAACGTGATCCAAATATAGTTATAGGCTAAACTAGATCTTACTATTGTGTGCATGAGATATGACACACTCGTCATTAATCATATATGAGGATCGGGTGAGGATCATGTGAGGATCGTGTGAGGAGCATAGGAGGATCGAGTGAGGATCATGTGAGGATCGTGTGAGGAGCATAGGAGGATCGAGTGAGGATCGTGGGGAGATGTGAGGATCGAGTGAGGATCATGTGAGGATCGTGTGAGGAGCATAGAGCATCGGTGAGGATCGTGTGACAAAGAGACTGTTGAAGAAGACTGAAGTGAAACCAGTAGCATCACAAAAGAACAACAGATTAAAGGTTTGGACATCGACAAGAAGGTATCGTCACAGAGAGCCACACTAAACAGTATAACAAGTAGTGAAGAGGAGCCCACGCAACATGAGCAACGGATCAAGACCAGAACAAATGAATGAAAGTCAGTGTGACAGCACACAAGATCATTATATTCTCCCAACCTCCTTCAACATTTCTATCAAAGTAAATGTAAGAGAATGAGAAGAAGAGAATTCACAAACCAGTTAGTCCAATTTTCCTATCAAACACAGTATTATCAATGTTTAAGGGACTATTACATGTTCTTGTAAGAAGCGTCTGGTCATTAAGGCGTGGCTCCAAGGAGACCTAGCAATACCAAGTAAGTCAAGGTTTCTGCGATGACATAGAGAAAAGATCTATGAAAGACCACGCAGAACGAATGCAACAACGGCATCAAGACCAGCTTTATTCTTCTATGATATAAAGCTTCACAAAGTGCCTTAGATAAAGCAGCCTAACAAGTTTTCTTGTGACTTAATAATGTCCTGTCTCTCCCAAACTGTTCTTCTCGATGACATAATTCCGTCCTCTACCAAACTTTTTTCTATCTGAGATTAATTAAATGTGTCTTCAAACTGTTTTCTTGTATGATTAATTAAATGTCTCGTCTCTCACCAAACTGCTCTGGATGTTAAATTTAAATGTCCTGTCTCTACCAAACTGTTCCTTTCTTAATTATTAAATGTCTATTCTACAATGTCTTTCTATGATTAGTAGATGCATGCTCAAATGTTCGAGATGATATTAGAGCGTGCTCTAACAAACTGTTCTCTCTGGATGATTAATAAAGTCGTGTCTCAAAACTAGTTTTTTTCTGTATGTTTAAATTTAAATGTATGTCTCTAAAAACGTTTCTTCTTCTGTGATGATTAATTTGTCGTGTCTCTACAAACTGTTTCTTCTTCTGTATGATAATTAAATGTCCTGTCTCTACAACTGTTCTTCTTCTGACGATTATTAAATGTCTCGTGTCTCTCTCAATTTTCTTTCTTTCTGTGATGATTAATTAAATGTCTCTGTCTCTAACAAACTGTTTCTTTCTTTCTGTGATGATTAATTAAATGTCTCATGTCTCTAACAAACTGTTTCTTTCTTTCTGTGATGATTAATTAAATGTCTCGTGTCTCTACCAAACTGTTTCTTTCTTTCTGTGATGATTAATTAAATGTCTCATGTCTCTAACAAACTGTTTCTTTCTTTCTGTGACGATTAATTAAATGTCTCATGTCTCTAACAAACTGTTTCTTTCTTTCTGTGATGATTAATTAAATGTCTCGTGTCTCTAACAAACTGTTTCTTTCTTTCTGTGATGATTAATTAAATGTCTCGTGTCTCTACAAACTGTTTTTCTTTCTGTGACGATTAATTAAATGTCTCGTGTCTCTACCAAACTGTTTCTTTCTTTCTGTGACGATTAATTAAATGTCTCGTGTCTCTAACAAACTGTTTCTTTCTTTCTGTGATGATTAATTAAATGTCTCATGTCTCTCTACCAAACTGTTTCTTTCTTTCTGTGATGATTAATTAAATGTCTCGTGTCTCTACCAAACTGTTTCTTTCTTTCTGTGATGATTAATTAAATGTCTCGTGTCTCTACAAACTGTTTCTAATTCCTGTATGATTAATTAAATGTCTCGTGTCTCTACCAAACTGTTTCTTCTTCGTGACATTAATTAAATGTCTCGTGTCTCTACCAAACTGTTTTCTTTCGTATGATTAATTAAATGTCTCATGTCTCTAAAAACGTTTCTTCTTCTGTGATGATTAATTAAATGTCTCGTGTCTCTAAAAACTGTTTTTCTTTCGTATGTTAATTAAATGTCTCGTGTCTCTACCAAACTATTTTTCTTCTGTGAGATTAATTAAATGTCTCTGTCTCTAAAAACTGTTTTTCTTTCTGGACGATTAATAAATGTCTGTGTCTCTACCAAACTATTTCTTTTTTCTGTGACGATTAATTAAATGTCTCATGTCTTCTACCAAACTGTTTTTCTTTCTGTGATGATTAATTAAAGTCTCATGCCTCTAACAAACTGTTTTCTTTCTGTGAGATTAATTAAATGTCTCGTCTCTCTACCAAACTGTTTCTTTTTCTGTGACGATTAATTAAATGTCTCGTGTCTCTTTACCAAACTGTTTCTTTTTTTGTGACGATTAATTAAATGTCTCGTGTCTCTTTACCAAACTGTTTCTTTCTTTCTGTGACGATTAATTAAATGTCTCGTGTCTCTTTACCAAACTGTTTCTTTCTTTCTGTGATGATTAATTAAAGTCTCATGCCTCAACAAACTGTTTCTTTCTTTCTGTGATGATTAATTAAATGTCTCGTGTCTCTCTACCAAACTGTTTCTTTCTTTCTGTGACGATTAATTAAATGTCTCATGCCTCTAACAAACTGTTTCTTTCTTTCTGTGATGATTAATCAAATGTCTCATGCCTCTCTACCAAACTGTTTATAATTGACAGTTCCTTTAAAATCTAATCGGTACTGGGACAGTTAACACCACTGTTGTCACTAAAGAGATACCGTTAAAAACTAAAGCAAATCTCATAAGAACGATTCTATGGCCAACACTATGTTACCAGTGTCAAACATGGCAATTAACAGCAGCTAATGAGCGGAAAATCATAACGACAGAGATGATGTGTCTTAGAAGAGCTGCAGGTGTGACAATAAGAGACAAATTAGAAATGAAGAAATCAGAAGGAGACTGGATGTGAAACCAGTCATGCAATTCATAAAAGAACAACAGATTAAATGGTTTGGACACCTGATAAGAATGCCCTGGTATCGCATACCATAGAGAGCCACACAGAAAAATCATAATGAGTACAAAGCAAGAGAAAAACCACGCAAAAGATGGAGCGACAGCATCAAGAACAGCCTTACAAAAATGAATATCAGCTTACAAAGTGCCTTAAAACAAGCACACACAAGATCACTAAACGATTATAAAGAAGCCAATGGTCGAAGAGAAGAAGAAGAAGAAGTTCCATTTGTATCGCCTCCTCTTTACCCTAGATAGAGACGGGGGAGGGGGTGCTGGGTTATGATACAGAGAGGCGGCCGCATCGGGCGGTACCGTAATGGGGGCGGCATAAACAGCAAAATCTAAACGACAATTAAAGGTTATCTTAAAGAAAAAGATTTAAGGGTCGACATTTCGAAGACTTGCATCATACTGAGAAAATATACCACACGGCTCTGGAAAGGGATGCTGATTTTAAAATGTTTCCAACGTCTACGAAGCGACCTTCTTTTATGGCATTGATGATGTCGGCGATATCCATTGACTGTTCTTCATCGACCACTGCTGTATCGACTAAGCGATCTACAGGCTTATTGCCTAGTAGTGCCAGAATTTGCCTTTCTTGACTCTATTTCTCTGTCGAGTTATCCAAATTTTGTAAATATGCTATTTAAATATTGTAATTCGTGTACATCGACACTGAACAAACAATCAATACGATCATTGGAAGCCACAGAGATGTGGTTTTACAGAAGAATGTTGAGAATTCCATGGACAGCAAAGAAAACAAACGTGGAGGTTTTAAATCAGGTCTGCACACAAAGAAACCTTATCAAAAGAATAAGAATCCGACAATCAAGGTTCTTCGGGCATATAATGCGAAGAGAAGGTTTAGAACATTTGGTGACTACAGGTAAAATTCAGGAAGGAGAGATCGTGGAAGACAGAGGAGAAGATGTTGGATGGCCTGACATCATGGTTCGACAAAATATCGACGTCAGAACTGATTACATGCACCAAGCAAAGAGAGTTGTGGAGAGACATGATCGCCTACGCCGGCAGGCATGGCACTTGATTGATTGAATTCGTGTACTTCTTTGACCGCACGTAGAACATTTGTTGATTTGAAAGTTTAATTTATGATGTTTCCTGCCTATAGTCATTGCATCAGTTTGTGTTGTCTTTGTTTTATGATATACTTTTGTTATAATACAATGAGTCAGTATGGGGGTGTAGGTTTTGTTCTTGTTGGTGTATCAAGCACTGATCATCTGCAAAAGTTTATTGATTACATCAGTGTCTATGTTTAACTTCTGAGTAATTTTATTAATATATGTTATGTAGATAAGAGATAATACATCCTTGTCTGACACTTGATGTAATGAGAAACTGTATGGTATCCCTTCTGTTGTTCTTACTGTTCCCTGACTAACTTGATAAAAGGCTATTATCTTACATTTAACATAAATAATATTAGAAATTTGTAAGACGTAATTGGAAAGTGGTGGTGTCTGTAGCTTAGGGGATAGTGACTCGGTCTATAAACCCCGATGTTCTGAGTTCGAATTACGCTTCGGACAATTTGGTTGCAAATTGTTTCGCGTGGATTTTTACAACAGGACGATGGCACCATCCGTTCAGAAAGCAATGGCAAACTACTGAACGTAATAATGCCTAGAAAAATCACAAATAGCGTTAAAAAGCTGGGGTTGATTCGTAAAGTCCTGTAAAGGATGTGCAAACATCTAATTAGAAAGTAGACGTAGATCTCTCTCTCTCTCTCTCTCTCTCTCTCTCTAATATGTGACGACTTTGGCGCTTTTGTAGTAAATTCACATGTCACAAACTAATAATGAGTACACAAGATTTCTGAACCTGAGAAGAAGTAGAAATCGTCGTCGGAGCTTGAGTAAGTGCTCTGCCACTGTCTATTTCATCTAAAAACGAGTGAGCATCTATTTATCCATATGCATAGTCTTTGATTTTTATTCATTTTTAGTTACTGGGACTTAAATCACCCCAGTTGTCTTCACTCTCATTCACTCTGTTTCTTAGCAGGATAAATACTTCTTCTTCTTCTGCATTCTCACTAGATAGAGATTTCGAATTCTCTAATAAAGGCAGCCGTCTGCCTCAGATTATCAGCAACGTCATACAGTTTGTCTTGGACGCTAGTGTAAGTGGGTCACCTCTTTCTTCTCAAGTCTGCATATTGGGGCAGTTCTGTAGGATATAATTCCTATGATTTCTGCTTCCTCGTTTGTGTCGACCTCTGCCCGCAGTAAGTTTTGCCCACCCTCGTGATGGTAGGTCTGTCATTCTTATTGCGTGGCTAAATCTCTGAGGCAGATTGGCGACCGTAGAATCCGTTATCCAATTTCTCATTGTGAGGGTCGTTGCACCATGTTATGCGCCTTACGGCCTGGTGCATCCGTTTTCTGCAAGCATTTATTTCGGGTTAGCATTCCCTAGCGGACACGTGCATCCGATTTCAGTCAAACCTCCTTAGTCGCCTCTTCCGACATGCGTGGCAGGTAACAGTGGTTCTATTCTTTACACCCCAAATTTGGGCCCCGGTAACCACTCGGGCGGGACAAATACAAAACAGTTAGACTACTTTATCTATTCTCTATCCCTGTTTTGTCTTTCAGCGTCAGGTCGAAAAAAGGCACCTGTATCGAGCCTCCTTATGCACTTTGTACAAGGTGGAAGATATTGCCTCGGATATCTCAGAGCACACCTCCATAGAATAGGTCTCCGGGACGTGACTGCCTGCACCTGTGGAGCACAAAAGCAGTCCTCAGATCACATTCTGCAAGACTGCCCCATCCTGAGCAGTGTAAGAATGGAAATCTGGCCAACAGAAATAACCCTCATCATCATCAGGTGCCGTCTCCACATCGAAGGTTGGCTGCAATGAATCTCCAGCATCCTCTGTCTTTTGCCTTGGTGTTGCACACTGCCAGACTGTAACCTGTCCATTTCTTAAAGTTTCCCTCCCACTTATCTCTCGGTCTTCCTCTTGCTCTTCCCCCTCAACTTTCCCTCTAGTAAATGTTTTATCATGGTGTCATGTCTTTTATGTGCCCAAAATACTTTACTTGTCTGAATTTTATTTCTCTTAATAATTGTTTCTTCATGCCTAGTTTTCATAAAACATGTTTATTTGTCTGTTTTTCTGTCCATGAAGATAGATAGTCTCGTAGATAGTCTCTTTCGTCGCCTATATTATCTCTGAGGTTCATCTTTTGCGTGGCCGGCCTCTATCTTTGTACCCGTTGTATCGGAGCAGCATTGCTCTTTGAGGTGCACTGTCTGTTGGTAATCTGCTTACGTGGCCGAACCATTTAATTTGTTGTTTCTTGAAGAAGTCTAGCACTGATGTTGTATCCACTTTTTTCCTGATGTCCTCATTTCTCAACCGGTCTTTTCTTGTTACCCCAGCATTCTGCGTAGATACTTCATCTCTGTCGTGACTAGTTTTCTTCTATCATTTGTTGTCAGTGTCCAGGTTTGGCACTGGTAACATAATGTGGGAGAAAGATTGTGTTGAACATTGCACTTTTGTGTTAACCTTGATGCGTGACAAAACCATTTGTTTCTTAATATATTATTTGTAGCACCGGTTACTATTGTGTTTTAATATTGGTAGATTGTTTAATCGAAATCATAGATACAGTAGTCACGTATTAAGATGACATTTTCATCTGACATATCATCAATCCAATATTTGTTTACATGGTAGTTGGTGTATTCGTTTACCTGCCTGTGCCAAGTACGGCTACTGAGATCGTTCAGCGATAATAATGATTCCATGCTGTGTTGCATGCATGTATGTAACTGATAACTTGACAGTATGTGCGTACATCTGTGTCAACTGAATGTCATTTCTACGTGTGTAACAACTGAATGTTGCGTGTACATATGTATTAGTTAAAAGTCGTGTGTGCACACGCATAGTGAAAATATGGCTCTGCCACGTAGTGAAATATTTCCTTATACTACTCTCCTAGAGTTAGAACATTTAATTGTACTATTCTCCCATTGTTAGAACATTTAATTGTACTATTCTCCTACTGCTAGAACATTTAATTGTACTATTCTCCCATTGTTAGAACATTTAATTGTACTATTCTCCTACTGCTAGAACATTTAATTGTACTATTCTCCCATTGTGAGAACATTTAATTGTACTATTCTCCTACTGCTAGAACATTTAATTGTACTATTCTCCCATTGTTAGAACATTTAATTGTACTATTCTCCTACTGCTAGAACATTTAATTGTACTATTCTCCCATTGTTAGAACATTTAATTGTACTATTCTCCTACTGCTAGAACATTTAATTGTACTATTCTCCCATTGTTAGAACATTTAATTGTACTATTCTCCTACTGCTAGAACATTTAATTGTACTATTCTCCCATTGTGAGAACATTTAATTGTACTATTCTCCTACTGCTAGAACATTTAATTGTACTATTCTCCCATTGTTAGAACATTTAATTGTACTATTCTCCTCCTGCTAGAACATTTAATTGTACTATTCTCCCATTGTTAGAACATTTAATTGTACTATTCTCCTACTGCTAGAACATTTAATTGTACTATTCTCCCATTGTTAGAACATTTAATTGTACTATTCTCCCATTGTTAGAACATTTAATTGTACTATTCTCCTACTGCTAGAACATTTAATTGTACTATTCTCCCATTGTTAGAACATTTAATTGTACTATTCTCCTACTGCTAGAACATTTAATTGTACTATTCTCCCATTGTTAGAACATTTAATTGTACTATTCTCCTACTGCTAGAACATTTAATTGTACTATTCTCCCATTGTTAGAACATTTAATTGTACTATTCTCCTACTGCTAGAACATTTAATTGTACTATTCCTGCATTAATTAAATGTTCAACAAGAGGTGAAACTGCCAGTTTCCACACCTTCCCGTTAACACTGGGTATCGTTGGGTTGGGCAATAGGTGCAGTGAGAAATGGGGGTAAGTGGTTCGGGTCCTGTGTTTGGTGGTTTGTATTTTCCGGAACCTCTAATACTTGTGCAATGTTTATTTATTGATCATATTCATTGCTTCCGTTGCTTTCCCTGGAGTTCTTTAAGAAAAACTCCTTGTTCTCTGCTTTCAACCATCATGCATTGCTTTCAACTAGTGGTTCCTATTATAATACATGTTTCTATCAACCGTCATGCATTGCTTTGAACTAGTTCTTCCTGTTAACATCTATATTTACCTTGAATCTGATTGTGTTTATTCAGAGCTTTACCTTATGATTATTATTTTTTTGTCAATTCAGATGTCAGTCCTAGCCAAGCACGGTCTATTGTGTCTTAAGTAAATGTCACTGAATTACAATTTATTGAATCAACAAGAAACGGATGTTCGGAACGATCAAGAGAAAGTTTCTGGAAACTCCGAGGAACTAAATGTTCGGAATAACAAATAATATGGCCGGCTACAATGGAAAGTTACATATATATTTCTAACTTATTCTTACCAGCTTTCAAGCACGATTTCCTTTATTCGCTCACATTATTCTTATTAATTTGTTTTAAGATTCTTCACCCTTACTTGTTCATTCATTCTCTACTTGTTGCTTATTCTCTACTTGTTCATTCATTCTCTACTAGTTCCTTATTCTCTACTTGTTCATTCATTCTCTACTAGTTCATTATTCTCTACTAGTTCCTTATTCTCTACTCGTTCCTTATTCTCTACTAGTTCCTTATTCTCTACTAGTTCCTTATTCTCTACTTGTTCACTGCTTTTTTCATAATTTACTGCTTGTTTCATAATTTACTGCTTTTTTCATAATTCACTGCTTGTTTCATAATTTACTGCTTGTTTCATAATTTACTGCTTGTTTTCGTATTTTTGCTCCTGACGTTTAGGGCAGCAACAAATGCACACCATTCTTCTGTATTCTTGGCCGTCCTCTGTATTGTGCTCCAACTGTGATTCATTTCTGTCAGTTCTTGTTCTACTGTTCTCATGATCGTTTTTGGTCTACCACGTTTTCATTTACCCTGTAGTGTACATCTCAGTGAGAACCCTGTAGTGTACATCTCAGTGAGGAGAACCATGTAGTGTACATCTCAGTGAGAACCCTGTAGTGTACATCTCAGTAAGAACCATGTAGTGTACATCTCAGTGAGAACCATGTAGTGTACATCTCAGTAAGAACCCTGTAGTGTACATCTCAGTGAGAACCCTGTAGTGTACATCTCAGTGAGAACCCTGTAGTGTACATCTCAGTGAGAACCATGTAGTGTACATCTCAGTGAGGAGAACCATGTAGTGTACATCTCAGTGAGGAGAACCATGTAGTGTACATCTCAGTGAGGAGAACCCTGTAGTGTACATCTCAGTGAGAACCCTGTAGTGTACATCTCAGTGAGAACCTTGTAGTGTACATCTCAGTGAGAACCCTGTAGTGTACATCTTAGTGAGGAGAACCATGTAGTATACATCTCAGTGAGAACCCTGTAGTGTACATCTTAGTGAGGAGAACCATGTAGTATACATCTCAGTGAGAACCCTGTAGTGTACATCTCAGTGAGAAACCTGTAGTGTACATCTCAGTGAGAATCCTGTAATGTACATCTCAGTGAGGAGAACCATGTTGTGTACATCTCAGTGAGGAAAACCATGTAGTGTACATCTCAGTGAGGAGAACCATGTAGTGTACATCTCAGTGAGGAGAACCATGTAGTGTACATCTCAGTGAGAAGAACCCTGTAGTGTACATCTCAGTGAGGAGAACCATGTAGTGTACATCTCAGTGAGGAGAACCCTGTAGTGTACATCTCAGTGAGGAGAACCATGTAGTGTACATCTCAGTGAGGAGAACCCTGTAGTGTACATCTCAGTGAGGAGAACCCTGTAGTGTACATCTCAGTGAGAAGAACCCTGTAGTGTACATCTCAGTGAGGAGAACCATGTAGTGTACATCTCAGTGAGGAGAACCATGTAGTGTACATCTCAGTGAGAAGAACCCTGTAGTGTACATCTCAGTGAGGAGAACCATGTAGTGTACATCTCAGTGAGGAGAACCATGTAGTGTACATCTCAGTGAGGAGAACCATGTAGTGTACATCTCAGTGAGGAGAACCCTGTAGTGTACATCTCAGTGAGGAGAACCCTGTAGTGTACATCTCAGTGAGGAGAACCATGTAGTGTACATCTCAGTGAGGAGAACCATGTAGTGTACATCTCAGTGAGGAGAACCATGTAGTGTACATCTCAGTGAGGAGAACCATGTAGTGTACATCTCAGTGAGGAGAACCATGTAGTGTACATCTCAGTGAGGAGAACCCTGTAGTGTACATCTCAGTGAGGAGAACCCTGTAGTGTACATCTCAGTGAGAAGAACCCTGTAGTGTACATCTCAGTGAGGAAAACCATGTAGTGTACATCTCAGTGAGTAGAACCATGTAGTGTACATCTCAGTGAGGAGAACCCTGTAGTGTACATCTCAGTGAGGAGAACCATGTAGTGTACATCTCAGTGAGGAGAACCCTGTAGTGTACATCTCAGTGAGGAGAACCCTGTAGTGTACATCTCAGTGAGGAGAACCATGTAGTGTACATCTCAGTGAGGAGAACCATGTAGTGTACATCTCAGTGAGGAGAACCCTGTAGTGTACATCTCAGTGAGGAGAACCCTGTAGTGTACATCTCAGTGAGGAGAACCCTGTAGTGTACATCTCAGTGAGGAGAACCCTGTAGTGTACATCTCAGTGAGGAGAACCATGTAGTGTACATCTCAGTGAGGAGAACCCTGTAGTGTACATCTCAGTGAGGAGAACCCTGTAGTGTACATCTCAGTGAGGAGAACCCTGTAGTGTACATCTCAGTGAGGAGAACCCTGTAGTGTACATCTCAGTGAGGAGAACCCTGTAGTGTACATCTCAGTGAGGAGAACCCTGTAGTGTACATCTCAGTGAGGAGAACCCTGTAGTGTACATCTCAGTGAGGAGAACCCTGTAGTGTACATCTCAGTGAGGAGAACCATGTAGTGTACATCTCAGTGAGGAGAACCATGTAGTGTACATCTCAGTGAGGAGAACCATGTAGTGTACATCTCAGTGAGGAGAACCATGTAGTGTACATCTCAGTGAGGAGAACCATGTAGTGTACATCTCAGTGAGGAGAACCCTGTAGTGTACATCTCAGTGAGGAGAACCCTGTAGTGTACATCTCAGTGAGAAGAACCCTGTAGTGTACATCTCAGTGAGGAAAACCATGTAGTGTACATCTCAGTGAGTAGAACCATGTAGTGTACATCTCAGTGAGGAGAACCCTGTAGTGTACATCTCAGTGAGGAGAACCATGTAGTGTACATCTCAGTGAGGAGAACCCTGTAGTGTACATCTCAGTGAGGAGAACCATGTAGTGTACATCTCAGTGAGGAGAACCCTGTAGTGTACATCTCAGTGAGGAGAACCCTGTAGTGTACATCTCAGTGAGGAGAACCCTGTAGTGTACATCTCAGTGAGGAGAACCCTGTAGTGTACATCTCAGTGAGGAGAACCCTGTAGTGTACATCTCAGTGAGGAGAACCCTGTAGTGTACATCTCAGTGAGGAGAACCCTGTAGTGTACATCTCAGTGAGGAGAACCCTGTAGTGTACATCTCAGTGAGGAGAACCATGTAGTGTACATCTCAGTGAGGAGAACCCTGTAGTGTACATCTCAGTGAGGAGAACCCTGTAGTGTACATCTCAGTGAGGAGAACCCTGTAGTGTACATCTCAGTGAGGGCGAACAATGAGTTTTTTGTAAGAACTCCAGGGGAAGCAACGGAAAAAATGAATATGATCAATAAATAAAAAGTGTATAAGTATTAAGAGCTTCCGTATAAACAAATGAATATGATCAATAAATAAAAAGTGTAAAAGTATTAAGAGCTTCCGTATAAACAAATAGACAAACACAGGATTCGAACCACTTACCCTTATTTCTTACGGCATCCATCGTCTAGCCTATTAATACGACCGTTCATACGAACATAACCAGGAGCCATTTTTTAAAAAGGCACAGTGCAGTTTTTGTGACGGTCTCCATGCGTATAATTTCCAATCCATTCTCGACGTTTCTTTTGAACGATGGTGTATATATTCTGTTACTGACACCGTGTAAGCAGTTCTTGGTTAGAGATATTTTTTGGCCAGAACACGCGTAACATCTTTAGCAGACAAGTTATATGGAAGGGGGAGAGTTTAGACATATCATATTCTGTCATTCTCCAATATTCTGATCCGAATAGTAAAGTTTATAGAACACATCTGCAGTATATCTTGGTTCTGATGTTGTATTGGGCTAATTTCTAAACCGTTCGAAGGATCATGAATGCACTGTGTGCCGTATTCGGTCGGCTATTAATGGCAGATCCAGTTCCTTATTTGTGGTTGATAACATATCGAAGATAAGTGAAAGCAGTTGTATTTGGACGGATTTCATCTTTTAGTGTTACTAGTGTTGGAGTGGTGATATTCAGTCATTATTTATGTTTTCTTCTGATTGATTTTCAACTAGCTGGCTCTACTGGTTTAAGCAGCAAGATTTTTCCTGGATATCTTTATGTGTGTGAGATATCAAAACCCAAGTCTCCCAGGGGTGGATGTGAGAGTCCATCTGATACCTCTTGACTTATCTTCAGCTGTTTTACGTGTCACCCAATTTATGACAATGTTGAATAGTAGGACTGACATTAAACATCCTTGTTGCACGTCTGTTTTTACTTCAAACTTTAGCACTGAAGTTTCAACACTGCATGTGCATTTGCTATAGTAGCTTTTCATTGGCGTTTACATAATTCAGTAGAATTTCGTCCATTCAGAGAATACGCCACAGACTTTCGCGATGTATTCATCAAATACATTTTCAAAATCTTCTTCTTCTTCGAACGCTCCATCTCGACCACTTGTTAACCACTCTTTGTGATATGTATATGATCCGAGCCTAAGAGCGATTATACGTTCGGCCAGTTATGCGACTACAAGTAGGCCAGCACATCCGATTTATGCGATGTTATCTTGTTAATCTTGTTATTTACTATGATAGTTTTCCTAAGCCCATACCTCAGTCGCCTCTTATGACATGCCTCGTAGATCACAATGTTACTATTCTTTGCTTCCTTGGGGGCGGCAACACACGGGCACCTTTTCAAAGTCAGTAAAGTTGGCATAGAATTTGCTTGGCCATTATTTGTAGTATTCTATGATATTTGTCAGAACAAATATTTGGCTCTTACAGAATCTACAAAATCCAGCTTATTCTTCCTTCTCCTTCTTCTTCTTCTTCTCCTTCTTCTTCTTCTTCTTCTTCTCCTTCTTCTTCTTCTTCTTCTTCATCTTCTTCGCTCGTCCGCTGTGAATTCGGTTGTTAGCCATGACGCCTGGTATGGCGCTTCTGATTTTTGCGTGAAAGCCTGCTTTACCATTTAACTGGTGTCCCTCGCCATGCAGTCGGATCTTCGTCGACTTCAGAGGTTATTCCTTTCTCGGTTTCTTATTTACTACATCAGTAATGCGTTGCATGATGATTTTGCTTCACATTTTATTTGGGATGAAAAGGAGTGTTATTCTAGGCCAGTTGTTACAAAAGCCAAAGAAGGTATCTTGACGATGACTTCTCTGTTCCATGAAAACACACTTGTGTACACACATAAACATACTTATGTTCAACATACACACTTGTGTAAACATAGACACACACTGG
Organism: Arion vulgaris; assembly: GCA_020796225.1. Classification (NCBI taxonomy): domain Eukaryota; kingdom Metazoa; phylum Mollusca; class Gastropoda; order Stylommatophora; family Arionidae; genus Arion; species Arion vulgaris. Next base: position 46,305,353 of record CM036761.1, read on the forward strand.
CGTACACACAGATACACAATATATTTAAACATAACAATACATAATACTGTTTCAAATAGGCCCTTGGCGTTGGATAGGACACACATTGAGAAGACCAACCGGAAGCATTGCAAGACAGGCAATGTTTTGGAACCCGCAGGGAAAGAGTAGTAGAGGAAGGCATAGACATACCTATAGAAGAGAGCTAGAGACCGATATAAAAAAAAGGATAGGTAAAACATGGAAAGAATTGAAATGGATGACAGGAGAGAGGAAGAGCTGGAAGAAGTTTGTTGAATACATGCGCTCCGTTGGGAGTTAAAAAGTGAAGAAGACGATGTATATATTTATATCTAACCTATAAAGACTACCATAAACTATCCCAGTTCAAATCTAAACAAATCAACCCCAGACATGTACGGACAACACAGCTTGAGAATATTTCTAAGTCAATATTTGTTCTATATTTATACCTTAACCACAGTCATCAAAAATATCTTCAGTGCAGAAAGTGTTGAAACCAATCCACTGTTTTTGGTTGTTGTTACAGTTGTTCTATCTCCAAGGTTGAAATATCTTCAGTGCAGAAAGTGTTGAAACCAATCCACTGTTTTTGGTTGTTGTTACAGTCGTTCTATCTCCAAGGTTGAAATATCTAGTCGTTTCTCAAATATTGAACTATCAAATTGAAAATGTTGGTCATATTTTTTTTAATCACTGGTTTACATACATTCTATGAATACTGAGCGATAAGAACAAGAGACGCCATTTAACATGTCACAGAGTTTATCTGTTTAAAAGATAAGAACTTACTGTGTGTGTGGTTGTTTGGTGTATGGCAGTGACTTTCAAAATTGTTAGCACAATGCTGGGGAAAATTCCAGAAATCCAGTCAAACTGTCGCCATGCTCAGCAAAATCTGGAACGTCAGCGGTTTAAATCTTTAAACAAAATTTACAATATATAGAAGTAGTGTCATGTTAGTGCTATTATACAGTAGTGAATGCTGGAAAATACCAACAACATCACAGACTATATAGAAGTAGTGTCATGTGAGTGCTATTATACAGTAGTGAATGCTGGAAAATATCAACAACATCACAGACTATATAGAAGTAGTGTCATGTTAGTGCTATTATACAGTAGTGAATGCTGGAAAATATCAACAACATCACAGACTATATAGAAGTAGTGTCATGTTAGTGCTATTATACAGTAGTGAATGCTGGAAAATACCAACAACATCACAGACTATATAGAAGTAGTGTCATGTTAGTGCTATTATACAGTAGTGAATGCTGGAAAATACCAACAACATCACAGACTATATAGATGTAGTGTCATGTGAGTGCTATTATACAGTAGTGAATGCTGGAAAATACCAACAATATCACAGACTATATAGATGTAGTGTCATGTTAGTGCTATTATACAGTAGTGAATGCTGGAAAATATCAACAACATCATAGACTATATAGAAGTAGTGTCATGTGAGTGCTATTATACAGTAGTGAATGCTGGAAAATACCAACAACATCACAGACTATATAGAAGTAGTGTCATGTGAGTGCTATTATACAGTAGTGAATGCTGGAAAATACCAACAACATCACAGACTATATAGAAGTAGTGTCATGTGAGTGCTATTATACAGTAGTGAATGTTGGAAAATACCCACAACATCACAGACTATAGAAGTAGTGTCATGTGAGTGCTATTATACAGTAGTGAATGCTGGAAAATACCAACAACATCACAGACTATATAGAAGTAGTGTCATGTGAGTGCTATTATACAGTAGTGAATGCTGGAAAATACCAACAACATCACAGACGACTTAAGGACATTGGAAGATACATTTTTTAAGAGGGGTCTAAATGTGTGAAGGATTGACATCATTGCACCGGGTTTCCCCATATGGCTCCGTCCCTCTCGGCAGAAATAGCATGCCATCACTCGAGAATGTTCCTCAAAACACGAACTATATAACCCCAACAACAATCCTACAAAACTCCTGAAAAAATTAGCATATGTGACTCGGTTCCGAATCGAACCGACAACTTTTAAACGCTAGGCAAGCATCTTAACTACTTCACCATAGAGACCCCCATTCCAACATAATTGTTTCTTCTTCTTCTTCTTCATCTTTGCGTTCGTTTTTACGACCAATTTTAATCACTCTTTGTGATATGTTTGATCTTTGCCAAGAACGTGTATACGTTGCACATTGGTTTGGTAGGCCCTAAACGCATAGACTTCTACACGTTTAGGACACGTGCATCCGATTTCAGCCAAACCTCCTTAGTCGCGTATATGCGTATCAGATAACAGTGGTTCTATTCTTTACACCCCAAATTTGGGCCCCGGTAACCACTCGGGCAACATAATTGTTTATAAACGCGAAAGTCAAAGTTGAGAGAAAACACACACAGAGTTATCTGTATATTGTACATTGAAAGTGCGCATAATCTGTTGACATAATAACCAGGAAAGTGATCTGTACAAAACCACAATAATAATAATAAACAAATCTAGTTATGACAAGTCCAGACCAGGACCCTAAAAGGTCCACAGAAATTGACAGATTCATATAAAGACGCTGAAGAAAATTCACATGAATTATTAGTAGTAATTTAGGGAGATAATGGGCATAAGAAGAGCTGCAGGAGGGACAACATGAGACACAATTAGTAATTTAAAAAAAGTTTGAACCAGGTACTCTTCGGTTGTGATCGAATGCACTACCGCTAAGACACAGAGGCCCACATGTATTGTTAATACCTGTCCATATTTGATCAATTTCTTCTTCTTTTATTTTTTCTATTATTTCTTCATACTACTCCTTTATCTCTGCTGTTGTTATTAGCTCTCTGTTATATACTTGATATGATATGTATATCTTACTGTAAAAATAATCTCTTTGAGGTTTTATCTACTGTTGTATACTTGCTACAACGATATTGTTTATTTACACATGGTCTTTTATTGCGTGTTTTCTTATCGAATGACTTCTACATTTGTTTGTGTAAGTCTTGTCTTTGAAATTTGATGCTTCTTATCCGCATGCCTTTGGCTACTACTAGATTCTCTCCATTCATTATCAATTGAAATTGTATGCGTGCTTGACATCCATATTACGTGTATATGTGTGCTATATATCTGTATTTGCGGTGAAATCTCTTCGTTTTTTTTTCTTTTTCCAGCTGTGAATTCGGGCGTTGTCAGGTAGCATCATATAGCACCTATGACCGATTTTTTTTCGAGAGAGCATGCATTTTTTATCCCCAGTGTCCCTCGCCATTCTCGCGAGTCTTACACCGACCTCAGAAGTACTTTTTTTTGGGATCCAGAAGCACCTGAGCTTTCAGCTCTTCGGCTCGGTACCATGGACATCGTAACCCTTCGGTTCGATGCCACGAACATCATAAATCTGGAGAACCTGTGGCTTTTCTGCCAGCTCGCGGAATGTAACTGCATTCACATGGAGCTTGTCATCCGTCGTCCAACACGCTACGAACACGCTGGGCAGGCGGACCAGAAGTATCTTGTAAGTTAGATCCCCAAGGTAAAAAATCTCAGTTTCCTGTAGTCCAACCCTGTATCGTGTGTATATCGATAATTTTTTAACCACGCTGTACTCGAACCCCGGAATGTCCACGACACGTGGTCACTAAAGCAGCGTGTTATCAACGTCACTATAGACGACCCCCAAATCGCCTAATAAAATCATCGTATCCGTTTTGTGTGTTGTATCTATCATATCGTCAAGTTTGCTTAACATATCTTCATTATCTTCATTATCATTATCTTCCTTAACATCATCTTCATTATCTTCTGTGTATATGTGTACATTGTACATCATCGTTATATCCTTCCTCTTTCCTTTCATGTGTAATTTACCGATTCTTTTATTAGTAGTTTCAATTTCTAAAATGCATGTCTATAAACCTCAGAATATTCAGCTAAAATGTGAAAAATGTGTCGCTGTGTGGTCGAAACGTGACGAGTCACCAAGTTAAAAATAAATAAGATTCCCACCTTTGTCAACGGATGTCTTCGGCAGATTCTCAGACTGAGATGGTATGATAGAGTTACAAACACAGACCTGTGGATAAGAACAGGACAGGAACCCATGTTGACCCAGATTAAGAGGAGAAAATGGCGATGGGTTGCATACTCTACGGAAGACACAGTGGAGTATCATTAGACAAGCACTTGCGTGCAGTGTCGGATTAAGCCAGCGCTGGGCCTGTAGCAAATTTTACCAAGGGGCCCTGGGTTTTGTATGATAATAAAACAAAACACATTTTACAAACAAACTTATCTCGATTTAATGTGAGCAAATTAAGAGATAACATCGAAAAAAAATGGATGCTTCTATACAACATTCTGCTATATGTGTTCATATTATATATTATTATTATGTTCCTTCCCTACCGTTATACGTTACATATGACATACAAGCAATTTCTCCATACCGTTCTATCATGGGTAACTCCAAACTCTTCTATGAAATCGAGTCCGACATGTATACACTCTCTCAGTAAAGTTCGTTTTATTGTTTCCATCGCCCCAGTGGTTACCGGGGTCCACATTTGGAGTGTAAATAATAGAACCACTGTTAGCTGCCACGCATGTCGTAAGAGGCAACTAATGAGGTTTGACTGAAATCGAGTGCACATGTCCTAAACGTGTAGAAGTCTATGCATTTAAGGGCCTACCAAACCAATATGCAACGTATACACGTTCTTAGCAAAGATCAAACATATCACAAAGATTGATTAAAATTGGTCGTAAAAACGAACGCAAAGAAGAAGAAGAGTTCGTATTTTGAGAAATACTCTCGGTAGGTGGCGTTCCATTTCTTCTGCGGAGAGGGGACCGATTCCTTTAGGGTAAAAACCCGGTACACTGAAGTTAATGCTTTGCCTTTAGATACGTTAGTCACTGTATTCTGACTAGGCTAGTTTAAAGGGAGTAGACAAGAAATGTCCCAAATATGCTGTGTTGAATATGAATGTAATGTTTTGAAAGACGGATATTACAATCACGCTACAAACTCACACCACAATGTAAGAAACACTTTGTTCAACTCTAGCTTCATATTTCGTCAAATATGATGTGTTGAATATGAATGTAATGTTCTGAAAGACGGATATTACAATCACCCTACAAACTCACACCACAATGTAAGAAACACTCTGTTCAACTCTAGCTTCATATTTCGTCAAATATGATGTGTTGAATATGAATGTAATGTTTTGAAAGACGGATATTACAATCACCCTACAAACTCACACCACAATGTAAGAAACACTTTGTTCAACGCTAGCTTCATATTTCGTCATAGTGTGTTCAGTATTGAAGACGTCAAAGTATTTAGTACATTGGTACTTAAAGGTCAAAGTATCAATTTCATAATTCAAGGAACTAGGTATTTAAGTGAAACAGGCCCTACCACTTGACCACGCTATCACTTGCACTTATCTGAAGCTGCTTTTTTCTTTTCAATAATCCTGTTTTGCCTCAAAGCGTCATAAGAATAGATTTCTAGAACAAGCTCTTGTGTGCACTTCATAAACAATGTTTTTCGTCGGCTCTGTTATATATGAGGTCCACCTTTTGCGTGGACCTCCTTTTGCTTTGTATCCATTATATCGGAGTAACATTGCTCTTTAAGGTGCACTGTCTGTTGGTAATCTGCTTATGTGACCGAACCATTTAATATGTTGTTTCTTGATGAAGCTCAGTACTCATGTTGTACCCACGTTTTTTCTCGTTGTCGTTATTTCTCAACCGGACTCTTCTTGATACTCCCAGCATTCTGCGTAGACACTTCATCTATGTTTTGACTTAAGTGAATAGCGCGATACAAATATGGTGAAATTTTTGCATACAACTCTCAACTCAGATTTCCTACAACAAGGAGTAGAAAAATAACTAGAAATAATATCTGCTACATCACGATAGAAATTATTCAGTAACAAAGCCTGGGTATTTCGTTCATTCAGAAACAGGTTTGACAATAGTCACGTAGTAATATACCACTTGAATAATGACCAATAAATGAGCAGGACACATTGATAGAGTATAACTAACGGGGAGTAGTAGGATTATGACATAGGATTTCAAGTTGGTAAAGAAACTAGCAAACTCAAGTGATTTCAAGTGAGTAATTATTACATAGCAAATTGTATTTCATTTGTGAGTGACTACGTTTTATTCATAAATTATAGAGATATGAACAAGTACTCATACTCAACGCCGGATATAGAGGCTATATTATCGACAGCTGTCTCTTACTTTCATTTCAAGCATAATAACAATCAAACAGTAGCTGCTTGTTAAGATTGTAATTGTCAGTTCTCAACTCAATGTTATTGTATTGTAAAGTGTTTGTTTTGAATAGAAGCTTTTGTTTACATAGTACATATGCACTTTTCTTAAACTTGTCTTAAACCTCGTCAGAGGCTAAACCACTGAACAATGTTTAGCCAGTATTTCTATATTTTCCCATACATTTGAAAGAACTGAATAAAATGTGTTACAGTGGCATGTTTTGTTAGATATTTTAGTCATGGCATCACAATGTTGATTGACAGGGCGGTTCAGAATTGATGTGGTCGGGGATTGAGGAAGTCCGACGTGATGGTCCAGCAAGGAAGATGAACAGAAGACCAAAAATAACGATATAAATATTCACTTTTGTTTTGTCCATTAAAATCAAATTAATAATTTGATTCCGCCCAGTATATTGCTCTCTCATCATAACGATTTTTGGTCTTTACGAGTTATCGTACACTTATTTATGCCAATGGGCAACACCAACAGAGTGGTAGACACCAATACCAAATAAATTCAGCTGTCATGGTCACCTGGTCGACTCACTAACTGGTTGCTCTACCATCATTGATACAGACCAGATCTTTTTCTTCTCTTCTCTCGTTCGTTCTTCACGGCCAATTTCACGATCATCCTTTTTGCGATATATTATTGATCTTTAACAAGAACGGGTTTTACGTTGTGCGATTATGCACCCATGGTGACTAGGTCCACCCACCCGGTTTCAGCCAGCTGTTTATTTACTAGGGTAGCTAGCCCTAGGAACGATCCATTCTGCCGTATATTTTGGCCCGGATCTACGCCTTTACGATCATCTTTTTGCCTTAGCCTTTATGTTATCTGAGCTATGGTGTTTTTTACGTCATCTCACTCTGTGTAGGATGATCGGAGTCCGAAAAGTATTGCCCTTAGCCAATGTTTGGGTTTGTACCAGTCACGCCTTTGCATTATAGGCCATACTTTTCTATCCACGGTGAGTTTGTTCCAGAGTAGGAGTATTCTCAGCCGTAGACCAGATCTGATATCACCAGCTCGACTTCTAACTTCTCACTCTATTTATTGGTAGGGTCATTTCGCCCACTCCCTTACCCCTAGCGTTGAAATCACCACAAAAGATTATGTTTTTCTTGTCCTGGTCAAATAAACTTTCTTCATCTTCTGTAAACTCCCGCTGTCAATTCACTCGGTAGTCATGACGCCTGGTATTGCGCTTCTGTCTGATTTTTGCATGAGTCCTGCTTACCATTTGGCTGGTTTCCCTTACCATAAAGTCAAGCCTTCGCCTGTTTCAGAGGTAAAATAAACTGCCAGTCACCAGTTTGGTGTAGAGTATAGTACTGGTCAGTTTTGTTTCCTGACCCTTTTTTTTTACTGCCTTGTGTTATCCCATTCAATTGTGTTATATAACGATGAGACTCGTTCAAGAAACATGTCAGACCCACCATCACGAGGGTGGCCAAAACTTACTGCAGGAAGAGGTCGGTACAAACGGGGAAGCAGAAATCATAGGAATGATATCCTACAGAACTGCCCCCAGTATGCAGACTTGAGAAGAAAGGTGGCCCACTTACACTAGTGTCCAAGACAAACTGTATGGCGTGGCTGATAATCTGAGACAGACGGCTGCCTTTATTAGAGAATCCGAAATCCCAATCTAGTGAGAACGCAGAAGAATTTCAAGAAACAATAACTTTATCATGGGAATTGTTCTTTTCTTATAACCGTGCAACTTCGTCTTTTTCTTCTTCTTCCAACGCTCCATATCGACCACTTGTTAAACCACTTTTTGTGATTTGTATGTGATCTGAACCTAAGAGCGATTGTACATTGTGCCAGTTATGCACTTACAAGTAAGCCAGCACATTCAATTTTTGCGGTTTTTTTTCATTTACTAGGGTCCTTAGAACAGGACAAAATCGACTCTGTAGCCACATGTATACAAAATTCAAGATTGGCAATTCAGCCATGTGTACATGGGGACAGGCACACCAGACTGCAGAGCACATACGTCAATACTGTCCCGAATATGATACACTGAGGCAAACTCACTGGCCTAACGAAACAACACTCGACAGAAAACTACAAGAAACTCTGAGTGAACTTCAAAAGACAGTGAAGTTTATACAACAGACAACATTGAATATATAGACAATATCTCAAGCGAACGAAAAGAGGTAAATGTTTACTAGGTAGCTTCCTAGGCCCCCACCTCAGTCGCCTCTTACGACATGCTTTGTAGGTCACAATTTTACTTATTTTTGGCTTCCCTGTGAGCCCCTGCAACACATGGGCGGAATCGTGAAACAAAATCAAACGCAATAGAATAAGCATGATACACATAATCGATGATTACCAGTACTGTTAGAACCATGGGCGTCTAAACATTAACCCTTTCGCTGCTACACACTTTCTGAAGGCTGAGCTAAAAATAGCTACTCTTTGTTTCTAGGTCACAAACGTGAATGTACGCCTATAGCAGTGACAGTAGCAATGTATAACGTGTTAACACGTCTTTAGTCCACAGAGAAGAGATAATAACAGACATGTTAATGCGTCTTTAGAAGTGAATGGGAAAAACGTATAAATACGTCTTTAGCAGCTAAAGGGTTAAGGCTGGAGGAGAAGGGGAGTGGCTACACGTGGAATATGACTTTTTTGATAAAACAATTTTATGCGAATCCGGTTTTCACCATTTGTTCGTACTTAACTACTACCTAAAAATGTATTTATTTATTTTGCCACCCCTGGAAAAAATGTTGTCGACGCCCATGATTAGGGCATCGTGATAACAACGAATATCATACATAGACAGCACTGGTAGAGAGCATTGATGATATGATAACTTAATACAAGAGAAATATCAAGTCTCCTGACATGGTGTTCCTGTCAGTCTCATGCAACAATAACAATAGAGCAGACAAACACAAACAGACAAATACATGTGTTTGTGAGATTAGATTTCAATCTTGATGAATTATTTGTCTATTCTATTTGTTATCCATTCTCTGTCATTTTGCATTTCTATAGTCTCTGAATCAGCAAAAATTTACTTTTTCTCCCTCACTCTCTATTCCCCTCACACTTGCTCTCTCTCTCTCTCTCTCTTATATATATATATATATATATATATATATATATATATATATATATATCGCAATCTTCGTCTCTGAGATTGGATGGTTCAAATTGCAGTAGTCATAATTTCAAGTTGGTTTTTTTCAATTTAGCAAACACAGTGGGAAACAGTCAGACTGACAGACAGACAATTGAGTAGATTGATTGATTGATTGATTGATAGGACCATCATTATTGCACTTCGGTGAGTTACTATACGTGCTCTGATCTTCGTCTTACACAGGAAGATCTCAGCGGCAGTGCACGAACTCCGTAGCATCCGCGAGTGAGTCCACGATGTAATTTAGAAGATGGTGAAAATCTCTTGTGGGGATTTTATTTTTACACTTTTCTAATGAATTTTGCCTGGGTAGCAACTTTCCAGCCTATGCCTCACGATTTTGAACTGCCAATGGTTCTTCTACGTGCTCAAATTGAACACGATTTTTTAAATCGTCCGTCTCCGATAGGACTAGAAACTTGATCTCACCTACAGTAAGATAAAGGATCTCTGGAAAAATATCTCGATGGCTATACGAGGGAGCGAACAAAGTACCTATGGAAATAGAGGCGAGCACCTAACTTATACGCAACAGACATCCCTTAGTTGAATGGATAGTGGATAAATAGAGGCGAGCGCCTAACTTATACGCAACAGACACCTCTTAGTTGAATGGATAGTGGATAAATAGAGGCGAGCGCCTAACTTATACGCAACAGACATCTCTTAGTTGAATGGATAGTGGATAAATAGAGGCGAGCGCCTAACTTATACGCAACAGACATCTCTTAGTTGAATGGATAGTGGATAAATAGAGGTGAGCACCTAACTTATACGCAACAGCCACCTCTTAGTTGAATGGATAGTGGATAAATAGAGCAGCGCACTAACATACGCAACAGACATCTCTAGTTGAATGGATAGTGGATAAATAAAATGCGGGCTCTAACTATAGCGCAATCAACACCTAGTTGAATGGATGTTGGATAAATCGAGGCACCTAACTTATACGCAACAGACCCTACTTAGTTGAATGGATAGTGGATAAATAAGGCGAGCGCCTAACTTACGCAACAGACACCTCTGTTGAATGATAGTGTAAATGAGGCGACCCTAACTATCGCAACAGACATCTCTTAGTTGAATGGATAGTGGATAAATAGAGGCGAGCGCCTAACTTATACGCAACAGACACCTCTTAGTTGAATGGATAGTGGATAAATAGAGGTGAGCACCTAACTTATACGCAACAGACATCTCTTAGTTGAATGGATAGTGGATAAATAGAGGCGAGCGTCTAACTTATACGCAACAGACATCTCTTAGTTGAATGGATAGTGGATAAATAGAGGCGAGCGCCTAACTTATACGCAACAGACACCCCTTAGTTGAATGGATAGTGGATAAATAGACAGACACACAGACAGTGGCACAGACTGGCGAATAAATAAATGAAAATGAAAATCGTGGCATATTCTAAAGGACGTAGCCATCAACCACAGTAAACGAGTCGTTGATTTTCTAGGCACCACTTATACGTTCGAGAGCCGCGGTAACTTAGTTGTTAGTGAACTCACTTCTCAAGGCTGGTGGTCTGGGCTCAACTCCCGCAGTGCGCGTAGAATTTTCCCGACCGCGACGGCTCTCAGGTCGACCCAGCCTCAACTGGGTACCAGACATGCTCTGGGAAAGTAAAGGCGACCGGCGTGACGCTGACCACATCACCCATCGTGTGCCGACGGTCAATGAAAAATACAGGCCTAGCACTATATTACCCTACATACCACGAGATATGAAAGGGTTCCTTTACTTTTTCTTTACTTGTACGTTCAGTAGTTTGCCATTGCTCTCTGAACGGTTATATATATATATATATATATATATATATATACAGATAGACTTACAGACAGACAGAGTGACAGACTAACATACCATTATGAATAAATAAACATAAGAGTAAACAAAACAAATCTCAGTACAGTTCTCCTGACAGAGTTAGTCTCCATGCGTATCACATGTCCGATCCATCTTTAGCCTCTCTTTAGGCAGATGGTGCTCATATATTCTTGTTGACTCCTGTACAAACAGTTCTTGGAGATAGTATTTGGTCACAACACACGTCAGATCTTTCGCTGACAAGTTGTATGAAAGTTGGAGAGTTTGGATATATCTTGTTCATCAATTTGCTCAGAAGCCCACTGGCGCTCAGTCCCTTTTAAAGTGATGAAAATTTCAGCGACCAAACTGTTACAAGTTACCCATGCTACGACTTCAAATTTCCTCCTAATTTAAAAAGACTGGAACCCATTTTCAAAGAGTTATACTAGAGAAACAACTTCTTCGGGAACTGAACTCGATGTGATAGTTATTGACGTAATCGAAGACTAACGTGTGTGTGTGTGCGCGTGTGTATGTGTATTTGTGCGAGTAAGTGTGTCTGCGGGCGTGTGTGTCCTCTATGTGTTAGTTATTATTCAATCACAGACCTAGAGGACGATGGGTGCAAGATGTCATTGACGATCTGATGATGCCGGTTAACTTGCACAGAACCGAGAGTTTTTCACGACTGCTGTCATCGGAGCCAAGTTCCGGAATGAACAAGCTACTTGATAATGATGATGATTCAATCGAAAACTATTGTGTGGGTTTGGGTGTGTGTACGTGTATGTGTATTGTGTGTGGGTTTTCGTGTGTGTGTGTGTGTGGAATGTAGCGTATGTGCCTGCGTGTATGTAGGAATGTAATGCTCGCCTGCTGGAGACTGGAAAGATAACAATAGATAATTCATAATCAAAGCGTGAAATACGTCCTCCACCTTCCACTATCATTGACTGATGACGTTAGTGATCGGAAAGGTGAGACGATATTATTGTTGAGGAGTGGTTATCAAAGATCTGGAGGGCCGCGGCTGACGTCAAAGGAAGCAGATTTGAAAGCCCAAATACGAAATTAGGCTTGATAACATTAAGATAAACTAAAATATATGTATTGTGGTACTTAAAGTACTTTGGTGTCAAGCTGTACTATACAAGCTAGCTTGTCTTTCACACCAGAAGACGTCTTCTGGTTCTTCTTCTTCGAACGCTCCATATCGACCACTTGTTAACCACTTTGTGTGGCTTGTATGTCATCTGAGCCTAAGATCGATTGTACGTTGTGCCAGTTATGAGCCTACAAGTAGGCCAGCACATTCGATTTCTACAATGCTTTTTATTTACTAGGGTAGCTTCCTAGGTCCTACATAAATCGCCTCTTACGACATGGCTTGTAGGTCGCAGTGGTACTATTCTTTGCTTCTCTTGCGAGCCCGCACCACACGGGCGGTACCAGAAGACGTGGGTCACAATCCTGGCACAGTCGATATTCAGGGAATCATCGCCTGAGGTACTTTGTAAGTGCACTGACGCTAAAACGTTCAGAAAGCTGAAATGTAAAATACATTTGATAATTATACACACACAAAACTAATGAATCATTTTCCATTAAATTAGAAAAAAAACATTGTCCAGGGGCGGCACTTGCCTCCTTGACGTAACGTGTTAACGCCCATGCCTGCTAATACTGTCAGACCGTGTGTTGTCGGGGCTAGCAAGTGGTGCAAAGAATAGTAACACTGCGACCGACATGGCATGTCGTACGAGACGACTAAGGTAGGGGTCTAGGGAAGCTACCCTAGTAAATAAAAGGTGTCACAGAAATCTGATGTGCTTGTAGTTGTAGGCGCATAACTGGCACAAAGTACAATCGTTCTTATGCTCAGATCACATACAAATCACAAAGAGTGGTTGAACAAGTGGTCGATATGGAGCGTTTGAAGAAGAAGAAGAAGAAGAAGAGAAGAAGAAGAAGAAGAAGGAGAAGAAGAAGAAGAAGGAGAAGAAGAAGAAGAAGAAAGGAAAGAAGAAGTAGAAGAAGGAGAAGAAGAAGAAGAAGAAGAAGAAGAAGAGAAGAAGAAGAAGAAGAAGAGAAGAAGAAGAAGAAGAAGGAGAAGAAGAAGAAGAAGAAGAAGAAGAGAAGAAGAAGAGAAGAAGAAGAAGAAGAGAAGAAGAAGAAGAAGAAGAAGAAGAAGAAGGAAAAGAAGAAGAAGAAGAAGAAGAAGAAGAAGGAGAAGAAGAAGAAGGAAGAAGAAGAAGAAGAAGAAAGAAGAAGAAGAAGAAGAAGAAGAAGAAGAAGAAGAAGAAGAAGAAGAAGAAGAAGAAAGAAGAAGAAGAAGAAGAAGAAGAGGAAGAAGAAGAAGAAGAAGAGAAGAAGGAGAAGAAGAAGAAGAAGAAGAAGAAGAAGAAGAAGAAGAAGAAGAAGAAGAAGGAAGAAGAAGAAGAAGAAGAAGAAGAAGAAGAAGAAGAAGAGAGAAGAAGAAGAGAGAAGAAGAAGAGAGAAGAAGAAGAAGAAGAAGAAGAAGAAAGTAGAAGAAGAAGAAGAAGAAGAAGAAGAAGAAGAAGGAAGAAGAGAAGAAGAGAAGAAGAGAAGAGAGAAGAAGAGAAGAAGAAGAAGAGAAGAAGAGAAGAAGAAGAAAGAAGAAGAAGAAAGAAGAAGGAAAGAAGAGAGAAGAAGAAGAAGAAGAGAAGAAGAAGAAGGAGAAGAGAAGAAGAAGAAGAGAAGAAGAAGAAGAGAAGAAGAAAGAAGAGAGAAGAAGAGAAGAAGAGAGAAGGAAGAAGAAGAAGAAGAAGAAGATTGAGGGTAATTAGAAAAAAAAAGTTATGCATTGTAATATCGTTTTTATTGTTGTAACTACGGCATGTGCCGTGGATTTATGCCCGTGGTTAATGCAGTCGTCGTCGAAATTATTCAGGTTATGAGTTTTCTTTATGCCCCCAACAGAAAAGAAACTCTTTGACCTTACCGTGGATTGAACCTGGGTCCCACGCATGAGAGCTGCGCCCTAACCTATTCGTTCAGACACTCCACTTCCCCCAGACGCTTCAATAACTATCATAAAACGATCAACCTCCATTACCTGAACTGACGAGTCAGCCCTCCCTGTGACAACAACTGTTGTAGTCTCCAGCTTGGTGAGATTTGACATTATACTTTGACACCAAGATAAGAAACAACAGGTTAAGTATGTCGTTTTACAATAGTTATAATGTTGAATGTAGCAAATAAACACGTTGTTGATGAGAGAACATTCTGCGACTTGAGCTTTCTCTCTATCTCTCTCCATCTATCTTTATCTCTCTCTCTATCTCTGCCTCATATATCGCTCTCTCTCTCTCTCTCTTCATATACATCATATATATATATATATAGCCCGCCTTTCCAGCGTGTTCGTAGCGCGTTGGACTGCGGGTGACTAGCCCTCTGTGAGTGCGGGTTCAATTCCGCGGGCTGACAGAAAAGCCACAGGTTCCCCACATTCACGGCGTTCGTGGAACCGAACCGAAGGGTTACGATGTCCATGGCACCGAGCCGAAGAGCTGAAAGCTCAGTGCTTCTGGATCGGGAAAAATATATATATATATCTTTCTCTATATCTTATATATATCTCACCCTATCTCTATCTATCTATCTATCTATCTATCTATCTATCTATCTATCTATCTCTATCTATCTATCTATCTATCTATCTATCTATCTATCTCTATCTATCTATCTATCTATCTATCTATTTATCTGTTTATGTATCTATCTACCTATCTATCTATCTATCTATCTATCTATTATCTATCTATCTATCTATCTATCTATTTATCTGTTTATGTATCTATCTATCTATCTATCTATCTATCTATTTATCTGTTTATGTATCTATCTATCTATCTATCTATCTATCTATTTATCTGTTTATGTATCTATCTATCTATCTATCTATTTATCTGTTTATGTATCTATCTATCTATCTATCTATCTATTTATCTATCTATCTATCTATCTATTTATCTGTTGATCTGTTTATGTATCTATCTATCTATCTATCTGTCTATGCATCTATCTATCTATCTATCTATCTATCTATCTATTTATCTGTTTATGTATCTATCTATCTATCTATCTATCTATATATCTATCTATCTATTTATCTGTTGATCTGTTTATGTATCTATATATCTATCTATCTATCTGTCTATGCATCTATCTATCTGTCTATCTATCTATCTATCTGTCTATGCATCTATCTATCTATCTATCTATCTATTTATC
Source organism: Arion vulgaris (assembly GCA_020796225.1). NCBI lineage: Eukaryota > Metazoa > Mollusca > Gastropoda > Stylommatophora > Arionidae > Arion > Arion vulgaris. The sequence continues at coordinate 46,320,927 of CM036761.1, forward strand.
TATTGATCTGTTTATGTATCTATCTATCTATCTGTCTATGCATCTATCTATCTGTCTATCTATCTATCTATCTGTCTATGCATCTATCTATCTGTTTATGTATCTATGTATCTATCTATCTATCTATCTATCTATATATCTATCTATCTGTAGAAGGCATAAGGTATGCAGCGCTCAGCCACGGTGGTAGCATAGACCAGACAGGTAGTTTTAGTTTGTAGTTTGTAGCAGTATATTTAATTAGCAGAGACTTAGTGTTTGCACTCTCTAAGCAGAATGGCAACACTAAAACGAGACAAACAAAACACGTCTGTTCGTCTTCATGTGCTTTGTTTAGAGAGTGCAAACACTAAGTCTCTGCTAATTAAATATACTGCTACAAACTACAGACTAAAACTACCTGTCTGGTCTACTGGCTACCACCGTGGCTGAGGCCGGCTGCATACCTTATGCCTTCTACATATCTATATATCTATCTATCTATCTATCTATCTGTCTATGTATTTCTCTATCTCTCTCCGATGACATTAATAATGTGGAATAAATGCAATGAAGAGCAAGAAATGGAAACGGCCTATAGCTGACGACACTCTGTAAACTTTCTTTAGCGATGGTAGTAGTTTCACGGCATTTGTGTTTACAATATCTCAGATCTTGATCTTCACGTCCAAGTTTGAATCTAATTACCCCGAGTGGTTACGGGCCCAAATTTGTGGTGTAAAGAATAGAACCACTGTTACCTGCCACGCATGTCGTAAGAGGCGTCTAATGAGGTTTGACTGAAATCGGATGCACCTGTCCTAAATGTGTAGAAGTCACCCTGCTGTCTTGCAGGACGGCTGGGGACAGTCAAAGGCTAACGGAGAGCGAACCCAGTAAACGCTGGCTGAATCCGGACACATCACCAAAGGATAAGCACCAGAACTCCAAATGGCGCCGAAGATGTGACGAAACCCACCCATGCTAAGGCTGCATGAATCCGATTTCCGCATGAATGAATTTATGGAGAGATCTGGTACATTAGTTTTTTAGGTGATCGCGAGCGAGAGAAAGAATCTAATTAAAGGGTCTATAGCCAATTGATTGACTTCATTGCACTATTGTACCCCATGTAGCTTGGTCAATCATCGCAAAAATTGCATGCCGTCTGCCAAAAGTGCTGCACAAAGCATGTACTCTGTAGCTCCGGCAACAATCATAGGGATCTCTTGAAAAAATACACTCCTGAACCAAACGGCGAGGTTTGAATTCGAACCCACGAACTTCGAAACGAAAGGCATAACCACTTAACCACTTAACCACTTAACCACTGAGACTCCGGTTTGAATGTAATTGGTAGGATACTTGCGTTGCTGCGATCATTATTCGTTTTAGACTAGGAATCCAGATTCTTTGATTTATGCTTTTGGAGATTTTTCTTCGAAGGTGCTGGGTGTTGACCACATTCTTTTCGCCAAGTCTGTCTGCAGTGGACACGTCTGAAAGACATGTAACAGCAGCAGGACCAACCGTGCCGTGCTGTGATGCAGATAGGCGGTCGCATCAGGCGGCACCATAAGGGGGGTGGCATAAGCAACCAAATCACAATTAAAATTGAAGATAATTTAAGGAAAACCATTTGAGGGGCGGTATTTCAAAGACTTGCATTCTACTGAGAAAATATACCGCACAGCCCTGGACGGCAGAATTGACCCATGCGTTGCCCTGTCATCTTATCTCATTTCAACTGTGGCCTCGTGGAATACAGTATTCGGTTCTTAATTATCTTTGACCAACTTGGCACACGATGGGGGATGTGATAAACGTCAGGTCGGTCACCCTTATATCTCAATGTTTTTCTGTTACCCAGTTGAGTCTGTGTCGAACTGAATCTCTGTTACTTTAGAACACAAGTAGTATTCTTAACTGGCAAAATTGAACTTGCGACGACGCGCATACGAACCTAGTGTACTAATCACTATGCTACTGCGAATCTTGTCACAGATGAATAAATCTGAATAACAAATTTCTATATGTTTTATATATAAATAAGTACAACAACAGACCATGTCAAGATTTGTACAACAGGGCATATATCAATCATCCTATGTAAACATGAAGTCTTAAAAAAAGGTGTGAATCTATTTATAGTACAGGCTTGAAACTAAAATGGCGCTGTTTGTTGATAAAGTTCTTTATAAAAAACGTCGACTATATTATAGTGCACTTTTACAAAACCTGATATGGTACAGTATCCAGGGAAGGGTGCACGAATGGAGCTTGTTGTGAACTACATGAGAAATTGAAAGATTAAGTGACATTAAATATTCGGAAAATATAGACCAAGTTCTTCGAGACTTGAACAAACTTCACCTGTTGTTTGAGAATCTTAGCTACAAATCCGGACTAGATGTAAATAGTTAGAATGCAGTAGACTAGAGTAATCTCAAACAGATAGTTTTAAAAAAATGATATATCATCATTATCATCATGTACCATATCGATAAACGAAGCTAGCATGGTTTTTACTATATCGAACAATCACCATAGTCCCTGTATTACGCTTGAAGAAGATTTGCAATAAAACTAAGCATATAAAGTAATATTTGAAGAAGATTTGCAATAAAACTAAACATATAAAGTAATATTTGAAGAAGATTTGCAATAAAACTAAACATATAAAGTAATATTTGAAGAAGATTTGCAATAAAACTAAGCATATAAAGTAATATTTGAAGAAGATTTGCAATAAAACTAAGCATATAAAGTAATATTTGAAGAAGATTTGCAATAAAACTAAACATATAAAGTAATATTTGAAGAAGATTTGCAATAAAACTAAGCATATAAAGTAATATTTGAAGAAGATTTGCAATAAAACTAAGCATATAAAGTAATATTTGAAGAAAATTTGTAATAAAACTAAACATATAAAGTAATATTTAAAGAAGATTTGCAATAAAACTAAGCATATAAAGTAATATTTGAAGAAGATTTGCAATAAAATTAAACACCAATATTTAGATTGACAATTGAATAAAATGTGTAACATATGATTCCAATGAAGATTTGCAAGACAGCATAAGCAAATCGAACCAGAACATCGATATGAAGCTCTTGTGTTAATATTTGTGCAAATCGCTCAAAACTGATATGAAAAAAAGCAAACATGATATAAATCCAAATATAAAACATGATATAAAACATAAACATAATATAAAACATAATATCATCTTCTTCTGCGTTCTCACTAGATAGGGATTTCGGATTCTCTAATAAAGGCAGCCGTCTGTCTCAGATTATCAGCAACGTCATACAGTTTGTCTTCTGCGTTCTCACTACATAGGGATTTCGGATTCTCTAATAAAGGCAGCCGTCTGTCTCAGATTATCAGCCACGCCATACAGTTTGTCTTGGACGCTAGTGTAAGTGGGCCACCTCTTTCTTCTCAAGTCTGCATACTGGGGGCAGCTCTCTAGGATATAATTCCTATGATTTCTGCTTTCCTGTTTGTGCCGACCTCTTCCCGCAGTAAGTTTTGGCCACCCTCGTGATGGTAGGTCTGACATTCTTAGTGCGTGGCTAAATCTCAGAGGCAGATTGGCGACCGTAGAATCCGTTATCCCATTCCTCATTGTGAGGGGTCGTTGCACCATGTTTTGCGCCTTACGGCCTGGTGCATCCGTTTTCTGCAAGCATTTGTTTCGGGTTAGCATTCCTAGCGGACACGTGCATCCGATTTCAGCCAAACCTCCTTAGACGCCTCTTACGAGATGCGTGGCGGGTAACAGTGGTTCTATTCTTTACACCCCAAATTTGGGCCCGTAACCACTGGCATAAAACGTAATATAAAACATAATATAAAACATAATATAAAACATAATATAAAACATGATATAAAACATAATATAAAACATGATATAAAACATGATATAAAACATGATATAAAACATAAACATAATATAAAACATAATATAAAACATAATATAAAACATAATATAAAACATAATATAAAACATAATATAAAACATAATATAAAACATAATATAAAACATAATATAAAACATAATATAAAACATAATATAAAACATAATATAAAACATAATATAAAACATAATATAAAACATAATATAAAACATAATATAAAACATAATATAAAACATAATATAAAACATAATATAAAACATAATATAAAACATAATATAAAACATAATATAAAACATAATATAAAACATAATATACAAACGAGTACATTTGGCAGCAATGATGATAATTTAAATGTTAATTTTTGTGACCGTCAAGTCGGCATCCCAAAAAATTAAAATGACTCTTTATTTGCATCTGACATTGTTGCATGAATATAATGTAAGCATGAATATAAAGAAAACAGAGGTTATGGTTGTCTCCAAGAAACAAGAAACACCAACATGCAATATCAAAATAAATAACACAACACTGAAACAAGTCCATCGATTCAAGTATCTAGGAACATTCCTAACATCAGATGGAAGATGTACAACAGAGATTAGAATAGCTCAAACGAAAGCAGCTTTTATGAAAATGAAGAACACACTATGCGTGAACTCACTACCAATGACACTGCGAAAACGAGTACTCCAATGCTATATTGAACCAATTCTTATGTATGGCAGCGAATCATGGACACTGAACAAACAATCAATACGATCATTGGAAGCCACAGAGATGTGGTTTTACAGAAGAATGTTGAGAATTCCATGGACAGCAAAGAAAACAAACGTGGAGGTTTTAAATCAGGCCTGCACACAAAGAAACCTTATCAAAAGAATAAGAATCCGACAATCAAGGTTCTTCGGGCATATAATGCGAAGAGAAGGTTTAGAACATTTGGTGACTACAGGTAAAATTCAGGGAAGGAGAGATCGTGGAAGACAGAGGGAGAAGATGTTGGATGGCCTGACATCATGGTTCGACAAAATATCGACGTCAGAACTGATTACATGCACCAAGCAAAGAGAGTTGTGGAGAGACATGATCGCCTACGCCGGCAGGCATGGCACTTGATTGATTGACATTGTTGCAGGACAAGATCTGTCCATGAGACGAGAAATGGCTACAACTCATGAGAATGAGACAATTACAAGCAAATATGAATTTTGTTGATCTTGAGCGCTATTTAATTGTTGGCATCCAAATAAATAAATGGGTCCGAACCGTGAGATTTTATAGTAGGTAAAATGCTAGTCTGTCCAGCGTGTTCGTAGCGCGTTGAACGATGGGTGATAAGCCCCTTGTGAGTGCGGTTCAATTCCACGGGTTGGCAGAAAAGCTACAGGTTCTCCAGATTTACGGTGTTCGTGGCACCGAACCGAAGGGTTACGATGTCCATGGCACCGAGTCGAAGAGCTGAAAGCTCGAGTGCTTCTGGATCGAAAAAAAATAGTAGCTAGACGACTGGTTACGCTGGTTTCAATAATGAAATAACCCTGAACCGTAACTTAGGGATCTAACTTGCAAGTCAAGTACCCATGAAGTCATATTAAGGCTCACATGAATGTCGGAAGACACTGGTGATAAGGAAAGTACTCCTTCACGCACAAAAACAGTCAGAGGGGCCATATTATTAGGCGCCCTATTCTCTGTGGCTAAGTGGTTAAGCTCTTTGCCTTGCGAGTAGAAGGTCGTGGGTTCGAACCCGGGACCGTGCTGTTCACGAGTGAAGTTTTTTTCCAGAGATGGTAGGATTGTTGCTGGAGCTACGTAGTTCGTGCTTTGTGCAATACTCTCGGCAGGTAGTTTGCCATTTCTGCGTAGAGGGACAGAGCCATATGGGGTAAAACCCGGTGCAAGGAAGTCAATCCTTCGTCTTGAAAACCCTTCAAACCCTTAGGCGCCCTAACCACTTTTGAGTTTATTGCGAGCTAACGAGAGGAAAAAAATGTTAACATGAAAATATACTTTGAAGAGAGTTATCTCTCTCTCTCTCGCGATCCCGCAAGAAGAGAGTTATAAGACATCAGGGAGAGAGATATATATATATAAAGAGAGAACACTGGCATCCTGGCAGCATTGCATAGAAATGTGTCAACAGTTGAGATGGTGTTAAAGATTGGGACATATAATTATAAAGAACCATGATCCACAACGTCAGCTTACACATCTCTTGATGATGGTGATAATGATCATCATGTAACATATCCTTTGCAGAATGTCGTTTACATCACAATCAGCTTAAAAAAACAGTCAGTAGCAAGCTTGTTCTACCACCTTCTCCATCGTTGTGTTTATGTGTTCTTTAATGTCATGTTGCCACTGTCGTCCTGGTCGTCCCATGCCTCGTCATCCAGGAATCATGCTTACCCCCTACATTACTGTTCTCTTTAAACTAATGTGCCATGTGTATGTATGCATAACCCCCTCCACCTCCCCATCATAATGTTGTACGTTACATATGGTCTGCAATCAATTTCTTCGTACCGTTTTATCCTGGGCGCCTCGTTCAATCTATTCTATGAAAATGATTCGGATATTTTTCGCCTTAGTAAAGCTCGTTTCAGAGATTTCATATGTCGTCTTTTCTTTCTTGAACCATTCGTCTCCTACTTCAATGCTTGCTTTGCAAATCTTTGACCATTTCTTCTCACAGTATTCCCAACATAACTCCATCTTTACTTTCTTGTAGCAGTTGATACTAGTGGTACAGACATGCCTCTGATTGCATCAATCACTTCTCCTGAATTTCTTTAAGGTGGGGAAGGGGGAGAGAGAGAACTTTATGGAAAAGTGGATAAAACGTTTGCCAGTCGTTCTGAATGTTGTGAGTTCGAATCTGAACCGAGTAAAATATGCAATTTTTTCACGAGATCACTATAATTGCTGCTGGAGCTTCGGATTTCGTGCTTTGAGCAACCCTCTCGGCATTTCTGCAAACAGGGACGGGGGTCATATAGGGCAACTAGGTGCAATAAGGTCAATCCTTCACCTTTATAACCTCTAGATCCTGAATGCATTACATTTTTTTTGTTCACATTACTTTTCACAGACATTTATTTTTGGATTCTTATTTCCTTGGTTATTTTCCAACACTCACTGACATATGTCCTTGACGTTTAATGTGTCCAAAACACTTCAGTTTCCGGAATATAGCCTTGTTGTTTATCAGCTAATTTTCCCTTAATATTCAGGTCCTGTAAGATGTTTATTTTTTTTATCTTTTCTGTTCCGGATGTTCTAAGACATTTTCTGTAGAAAAATCACTTTATTCCAAAAGATTCGATTTTGTTCTTTAATGATGATGTAAGGGTTTAAGATAAAGATCATTTTATATTGATTTAGTTATATTAGTGATGATGTAAGAGTTTAAGATAAAGATTCGATTTTGTTATATAGTGATGATGTAAGAGTTTAAGATAAAGATTCGATTTTGTTATATAGTGATGATGTAAGAGTTTAAGATAAAGATTCGATTTTGTTATATAGTGATGATGTAAGAGTTTAAGATAAAGATTCGATTTTGTTATATAGTGATGATGTAAGAGTTTAAGATAAAGATTCGATTTTGTTATATAGTGATGATGTAAGAGTTTAAGATAAAGATTCGATTTTGTTATTTAATGGTGATGTTAGGATAATCCATCCATAAGTTGTTAAGAACAAATAAATATTCTCATAAGTTCTACTTTGATTTATTTATCGCATACACCAGAGAGATACAACACACGTTGAGTGTGTCAAGTATGCTAGCGATGGACGGCTATTATTATTATATCATACTTTCTTCATACTAACTTCTCTTATAAATGTCATGTCTAGTTTGATCGCAATTATCATAGTTTCTTCATACTAACTTCTCTTATAAATGTCATGTCTAGTTTGATCGCAATTATCATAGTTTCTTCATACTAACTTCTCTTATAAATGTCATGTCTAGTTTGATCGCAATTATCATAGTTTCTTCATACTAACTTCTCTTATAAATGTCATGTCTAGTTTGATCGCAATTATCAGTTTCTTCATACTAACTTCTCTTATAAATGTCATGTCTACTTTGATCGCAATTATCATAGTTTCTTCATACTAACTTCTCTTATAAATGTCATGTCTATTTGATCGATTATCATAGTTTCTTCATACTAACTTCTCTTATAAATGTCATGTCTAGTTTGATCGTATCAACATCTACTTCTTATAAAGTTTCTTTTGATCATTACTATAGTTTCATACTAACTCTTTATAAATGTCATGGCTAGTTTGATCGCAATTATCATAGTTTCTTCATACTAATCTCTCTTATAAATGTCATGGCTAGTTTGATCGCAATTACCATAGTTTCTTCATACTAATCTCTCTTATAAATGTCATGTCTAGTTTGATCGCAATTATCATAGTTTCTTCATACTAATCTCTCTTATAAATGTCATGGCTAGTTTGATCGCAATTACCATAGTTTCTTCATACTAATCTCTCTTATAAATGTCATGTCTAGTTTGATCGCAATTATCATAGGTTCTTCATATTAACATCTCTCTTATAAATATCATGGCTAGTTTGATCGCAATTATCATAGTTTCTTCATACTAACTTCTCTTATAAATGTCATGGCTAGTTTGATCGCAATTATCATAGTTTCTTCATACTAATCTCTCTTATAAATGTCATGTCTAGTTTGATCGCAATTATCATAGTTTCTTCATACTAATCTCTCTTATAAATGTCATGTCTAGTTTTATCGCAATTATCATAGTTTCTTCATACTAATCTCTCTTATAAATGTCATGTCTAGTTTGATCGCAATTATCATAGTTTCTTCATACTAACTTCTCTTATAAATGTCATGTCTAGTTTGATCGCAATTATCATAGTTTCTTCATATTAACATCTCTTATAAATGTCATGTCTAGTTTGATCGCAATTATCAGTTTCTTCATACTAACTTCTCTTATAAATGTCATGTCTACTTTGATCGCAATTATCATAGTTTCTTCATACTAACTTCTCTTATAAATGTCATGTCTAGTTTGATCGTTATTATCATAGTTTCTTCATACTAACTTCTCTTATAAATGTCATGTCTAGTTTGATCGCAATTACCATAGTTTCTTCATACTAATCTCTCTTATAAATGTCATGGCTAGTTTGATCGCAATTATCATAGTTTCTTCATACTAATCTCTCTTATAAATGTCATGGCTAGTTTGATCGCAATTACCATAGTTTCTTCATACTAATCTCTCTTATAAATGTCATGTCTAGTTTGATCGCAATTATCATAGTTTCTTCATACTAATCTCTCTTATAAATGTCATGGCTAGTTTGATCGCAATTACCATAGTTTCTTCATACTAATCTCTCTTATAAATGTCATGTCTAGTTTGATCGCAATTATCATAGGTTCTTCATATTAACATCTCTCTTATAAATATCATGGCTAGTTTGATCGCAATTATCATAGTTTCTTCATACTAACTTCTCTTATAAATGTCATGGCTAGTTTGATCGCAATTATCATAGTTTCTTCATACTAATCTCTCTTATAAATGTCATGTCTAGTTTGATCGCAATTATCATAGTTTCTTCATACTAATCTCTCTTATAAATGTCATGTCTAGTTTTATCGCAATTATCATAGTTTCTTCATACTAATCTCTCTTATAAATGTCATGTCTAGTTTGATCGCAATTATCATAGTTTCTTCATACTAACTTCTCTTATAAATGTCATGTCTAGTTTGATCGCAATTATCATAGTTTCTTCATATTAACATCTCTTGTAAATGTCATGTCTAGTTTGATCGCAATTATCAGTTTCTTCATACTAATCTCTCTTATAAATGTCATGGCTAGTTTGATCGCAATTATCATAGTTTCTTCATACTAACTTCCTTTAAATGTCATGTCTAGTTTGATCGCAATTATCATAGTTTCTTCATACTAACCTCTCTTATAAATGTCATGGCTAGTTTGATCGCAATTATCATAGTTTCTTCATACTAACTTCTCTTATAAATGTCATGGCTAGTTTGATCGCAATTATCATAGTTTCTTCATACTAATCTCTCTTATAAATGTCATGGCTAGTTTGATCGCAATTATCATAGTTTCTTCATACTAACTTCTCTTATAAATGTCATGGCTAGTTTGATCGCAATTATCATAGTTTCTTCATACTAATCTCTCTTATAAATGTCATGTCTAGTTTGATCGCAATTATCATAGTTTTTCATATTAACATCTCTTATAAATGTCATGTCTAGTTTGATCGCAATTATCATAGTTTCTTCATACTAATCTCTTATAAATGCATGTCTAGTTGGATCATATGGGCAAATGCGATAGAACGAAATGAATATTATAAATATTTATAGAAAATGCTAATCTGTGTTACCAGAGTCAAACATGAACAATGAGCAAAGCAAAGTCGAAAAAAAACTACATGTGAAATGCGATGCCTACGAAAAGTTACTAACAACACCAGAAAGAAGTGTCACCGACATCGGCATAAGAAATAAAGTTGGGACAGAGCCTTGCTTGAACTACTGTGAGAAACATAAAATAAAGTGTTTGGGTCACTTAAAAAGAATGCAACCAAACTCCAATATATATACAGTCTTTTACAGCAGAATATCGATAAAGAAGGCGAGAGAAAGATCACGAAAAAAGCTGGATAGGTGGCATAGCATAATCTAATCAAAAAGCAAAAATAACTATCACCCAAGCCACTAGAAGAGTGCAAGACAAAAACAGAAACCACAACACTGGGCCACAACCCGATAACTATGTGACGACAAAAGAAGAAGAAGAAGAAGTAGACCGGCCTACAACTCGATAAGAATGTGACGGCTAAAGAAGAAGATTGAGAAAACGTATTTTCCTTCAAGAATTGTAATCAATGGCGTGTAAACGACAAGGCGCAGTTTCCATGATTCGCTTGAGTTGCTGAAAGTGGATCTACAGACGATCCCGGAAACATTTTCTAATGTACTTTTACCTCCAGATTCTGCCTGATTCATGTCGTTGCCTATGTAAAGCACAAACTTAACAAGCCAAATGTCCTTCACCTTAGCTTAGCAGCATATTGACCGGACCCATCCAAGCTGAAATATTCGTAATCGTTGATAAATGCCAGGGTTAGAATATAGGTCGCACTGACATACGTATAGCCAAGTTGTGTGTGTGATAGTTGTACTAAAACACAAATGTGTGTTGTGGTAAATGCGTTGTTAAATTAGTGGTGATGATGTGGTTTGGCCATACCATTACCACCAAGAAAACCGAGGTTATATTTCAGCCTGCCCCTAGAGAACAGTAAAACACGTAATTACAAAGTACTGTAGTTTTACAAATTACAAAAACAATGACAAAATACAGCAACGTTTCGACTCAACAAGGCCTTTATCAAGCTTTACTGCAGTTCCATATATATATACTGAATAACTAGAGAGCAGTACTATGATAAAGTCATTAATATTAAACACCAGCATCTCCTGTCAGCGGACAACTTTGCCTTTCTTGTCAGCATCCTATCCAGATCGACAATCATAGACTCTGAGATCAACAATAGGATATCCAAAGTCGAAATGCAAAGTCGATATACAAAGTCGATATCTCATAAGTCGATATCAAAGTCGATATGCAAAGTCGATATGCAAAGTCGATATACAAAGTCGATATACAAAGTCGATATCCAAAGTCGATATCAAAGTCTATGCAAGTCGTACAAAGTCAGATATGCAAAGTCGATATGCAAAGTCGATATACAAAGTCGATATACAAAGTCGATATCCAAAGTCGATATACAAAGTCGATATCCAAAGTCGATATGCAAAGTCGATATGCAAAGTCGATATGCAAAGTCGATATGCAAAGTCGATATGCAAAGTCGATATGCAAAGTCGATATACAAAGTCGATATACAAAGTCGATATACAAAGTCGATATACAAAGTCGATATACAAAGTCGATATCCAAAGTCGATATACAAAGTCGATATGCAAAGTCGATATGCAAAGTCGATATGCAAAGTCGATATCCAAAGTCGATATACAAAGTCGATATACAAAGTCGATATCCAAAGTCGATATACAAAGTCGATATACAAAGTCGATATACAAAGTCGATATGCAAAGTCGATATGCAAAGTCGATATGCAAAGTCGATATGCAAAGTCGATATCCAAAGTCGATATCCAAAGTCGATATACAAAGTCGATATACAAAGTCGATATACAAAGTCGATATCGTAGTGGTTAGTGTACTTTATTTGTAGACACAGGGTCCAGGGTTAACCCTTTGACTACGTAATTTGTTTGTTTTACCGCTGGACGCACTTATAATGCAAGGTGAAGTTGCTAGTTTGGTCTCTGCGTCATCTTCAAACATAACACGGGCCGTTATATCAGTTCAGAGAAAGTTAAGATTAGTTTTGGAGGATGGACCTTGACCGGCGCTCTCAGCTAATTGGATAGAGTTTGCACAGTAGACTGAGTCGTCAACAGCTTCAATTGGACTAGGCTATGTCGAACCGCTTCAGAGAAACAGATGAGCTCATCACCACTAATTAGCAAAACAGAGGGTCATGAATTGTGAGAAACATTGAGTCTCAGACAAGTCATTGGAGCAGAAGAATAGATATGTTGAAGCCATTGGTGCAGAGAATGAAAGTAACCATTAGAGGCTCTCATGTTGAACAAGCTTCAATTGGGTAGCAAAGAAACAGTAACCTTAGAGGCTCTCATGTTGAACAAGCTTCAATTGGGTAGCAGAGAAACAGTAACCTTAGAGGCTCTCATGTTGAACAAGCTTCAATTGGGTAGCAGAGAAACAGTAACCTTAGAGGCTCTCATGTTGAACAAGCTTCAATTGGTAGCAGAAACAGTCTTAGAGGCCTCATGTTGAACAGCTTCAATTGGGAGCAGAGAAACAGTTGGAAGTAAAGGCGGTCAACGATATATAAACCACATCACACAGAATGTGTCATTGGTAAACAGAAAAATACCGAACCTAATACCGGATTCCCTAATGTACTTCATAGTATCTTCTTCATCGGACGATCCATACCGATCACTTGTTAACCACTCTTTGTGATTTGTATGTGATCCGATTCTAAGATCGATTGTACGTTATGCGCATACAAGTAGGCCAGCACATCCGATTTCTGCGAGGCTTTTTATTTACTATAGTAGCTTCCCTAGGCCCTTACCTCAGTCGCCTCTTACGACATGCCTTGTATGTAGGTCACAGTGTTACTATTCTTTGCTCTCCATGCGCGCCCTGTCACCACGTTGGTGACTTCATGGTAAGAAAGCGGATTCCTTTATTATATAAACCTCTGCATTTGAATTCACCTTGAGTTTAATTTATGCTTCGTCTAGTATCCAATATTTGCCAGGTCGACCACGATTTCTTAAGGATTCTGTACCTCTCCCTCCCTATAGTCGTTATGTGCAGTATAATGTATAAGCCCTCCGTGGTAAAGCTAAGCTAGTTTTAATTAATATGTTATACTGTCAAGTTGCCCTGAGGAAACAGGTAGCGAGGGACAGGTAACAAGACACATAATCACATGTACAATTTAATACACGCAACAATAAAAAATGTTACGATATTTACATTTCGAAATGTAGAGAGATAGACGGGTATGTACACTATAGATAGACAGACAGATTGACAGACAGACAGTAACACAGTTAGAAAACAATAGATAGACGGACAGACAGATAGATAAGTAGATGGATGGATGGACAGACATACAGATAGGTAGGTAGATAGGCAGACAGGCAGGCAGGTAGGTAGGTGGTAGGTGAGGTAGGTGGTAGGAGGAGTAGTGGGATTGGTGAGGTGAGGTAGGAGGTGGCAGGCATGTGCAGGCAGGCAGGTAGGCAGGCAGGCAGGAGGCTAGGCAGGCAGGAGGTAGGGCAGGTGTAGGTAGGTGGGCAGGCAGGTAGGCAGGAGGCAGGTGGAGGCAGGGGCAGGTAGGTGGAGGGAGGTAGGCAGGTAGGCAGGTAGGCAGGTCAGGCAGGTAGGTAGGTAGGCAGGCTAGGGTAGGCTAGGTAGTGAGGTAGGAGGAGGGGGTAGGTGGAGGAGGAGATGGGGAACGGACGGACGGATGACGACCGACGGACTGACCGACACGACAGATAGATAGATCAACGGAAGGACGGACTGATGTCTGGATGGATGGATATGTGACAGTGGTAAACAAGCTTGCTTAAACAATCATATCTCTTTTTGTTGCTGTTGATATGATAAAATATGCAATATTCTCTCTATAAATATGTGTGTATCTATATATCCCTATAGATATTTTTTCTCAATACATAACGTATACATATTCCTCTAGTACGTTATACATTAATAGGCCTGCAAGTAGTTTCTCATACCGCTCTGTCCTGTGCAACTGTCAATCTCTTTCATGAAATGAGTCAATAATTCTTGCCTCCAGCAATCTTTCAAGGTTCCAGCAGTTTCTTCGGCTTGCCTCATATACGACGGACTTTGATCATATCTTCAATATGCTAACTTATCCATCTTCTCTTCTTATAACAGTTGTTATTATGGTTGGTATCTTTGATCATTTCTTCTCAAAATATGCCACTTATCTCCATCTTCCCTTCTTATAAGTTGTTATTAGTGTTGGTATCTTTGATCATTTCTTCTCAAATATGCCAACTTATTCCATCTTCCCTTCTTATAACAGTTGTTATTAGTGTTGGTATCTTTGATCATTTCTTCTCAAATATGCCACTTGTCTCCATCTTCTCCTTCATAACAGTTGATTAGTGGTTATCTTTGATCATTTCTTTCAATATGCCCTTATGCTCCATCTTCCTTCTATAACAGGATTTGTGTATCTTTGATCATTTCTTCTTGCCTCTTGTCTCCACTTCAATCTAACAGATTTGGTTATCTTTGATCATTTCTTTCAATATGCCTTCTCTTTCTCTCCCTTCAATACCAGATTTGGTATCTTTGATCATTTCTTCTTATGCCCTTTTCCATCCCACTTCTATACCAGGATTTGGTATCTTTGATCATTTCTTCTCTTGCCCTTTGCCTCTTCCCTTCTATACAGTTTATTGTGTATCTTTGATCATTTCTTCTATGCCCTTTTCTTTTCCCTTCATACAGATTTGGTATCTTTGATCATTTCTTCTCATGCCAACTTTTCCATCTCTCCTTCAATACAGATTTGGTATCTTTGATCATTTCTTTCTTGCCTCTTTCCTCCCACTTCTTCAATACCAGGATTTGGTATCTTTGATCATTTCTTCTCTATGCCCTTTCTCCACTTCCTCTATAACAGTTTATGGTATCTTTGATCATTTCTTCTCATATGCCTACTTATCCTCTCCACTTTACATGTACAGTTTGGTATCTTTGATCATATCTTTCTTGAGCCTTTGTCTCCATCTTCCTTCTTATACCAGTTGTTATTATGGTTGGTATCTTTGATCATTCTTCTCATGCCACTTTCCATCCCCTTCATACAGATTGTGGTATCTTTGATCATTTCTTTCTCATTGCCTAACTTATCTCCATCTTCCCTTCTTATAACATTTTATGGGATTTGGTATCTTTGATCATTTCTTCTCTATGCCACTTGTCCTCCTCACTTCTTATAACAGTGTATTAGGGGTTTATCTTTGATCATTTCTTTCTTGCACCAACTTGTTCCATCTTCCCTTCTAATAACAGTGATTTTGGTATCTTTGATCATTTCTTTCTATGCCTCTTGCTCCTCATCCCTTCTATACAGATTTGGTATCTTTGATCATTCTCTTTCTTACTCCTCTTCTCCTTCTATAACAGTTTATAGTTTGGTATCTTTGATCATTTCTTCTCTTGCCTACTTTCCTCTCTCCTTCTTATACAGATTATGGTGATCTTTGATCATTTCTTTTCTTGTCCCATCTTCTCCTTCTTAATAACAGGATTTGGTATCTTTGATCATATCTTTCTATGCCTCTTGCTCTCCACTTCCCTATACAGTAGTATATTGGTATCTTTGATCATTTCTTTCTGTGCCCTTTGCCTCTCCCTTCAATACAGTTTGTATCTTTGATCATTTCTTCTCAAAATATGCCTAACTTATCTCCATCTTCTCTTCTATAACAGTTTTATAGGGTGGTATCTTTGATCATTTCTTCTAATATGCCTCTTGATCTCCACTTCCTCATACAGTTATTTGGTTGTATCTTTGATCATTTCTTCTCAAAATATGCCTAACTTATCTCCATCTTCTCCTTCTTATAACAGTTGTTATTAGTGGTTGGTATCTTTGATCATTCTTCTCTTGCCTCTTGCTCCACCTCCAATACAGATTTGGTATCTTTGATCATATCTTTCTATGCCCTTGTTCCTCTCTCCTTCTATAACCAGATTGTATCTTGTTGATCATTATCTTTTCTATGCCCTTTCCTCCTCCTTCTTATAACGGGATTGTGTGTATCTTTGATCATATCTTTCATATGCCTACTTGCTCCCACTTCTTCATACAGGATTTGTGTATCTTTGATCATTTCTTCTCAAAATATGCCTAACTTATCTCCATCTTCTCCTTCTTATAACAGTATTTAGTGGTTGATCTTTGATCATATCTTCTCAAATATGCCTAACTTATCTCCATCTTCCCTTCTTATAACAGTTGTTATTAGTGTTGGTATCTTTGATCATTCTTTCTCAAAATATGCCTAACTTATCTCCATCTTCTCCTTCTTATAACAGTTGTTATTAGTGGTTGGTATTTTGATCATATCTTCTCAAAATATGCCTAACTTTCTCCATCTTCTCCTTCTTATAACAGTTGTTATTAGTGGTTGGTATCTTTGATCATTTCTTCTCAAAATATGCCTAACTTATCTCCATCTTCTCCTTCTTATAACAGTTGTTATTAGTGGTTGGTATCTTTGATCATTTCTTCTCAAAATATGCCTAACTTATCTCCATCTTCTCCTTCTTATAACAGTTGTTATTAGTGGTTGGTATCTTTGATCATTTCTTCTCAAAATATGCCTAACTTATCTCCATCTTCTCCTTCTTATAACAGTTGTTATTAGTGGTTGGTATCTTTGATCATTTCTTCTCAAAATATGCCTAACTTATCTCCATCTTCTCCTTCTTATAACAGTTGTTATTAGTGGTTGGTATCTTTGATCATTTCTTCTCAAAATATGCCTAACTTATCTCCATCTTCTCCTTCTTATAACAGTTGTTATTAGTGGTTGGCATCTTTGATCATATCTTCTCAAAATATGCCTAACTTGTCTCCATCTTCTCCTTCTTATAACAGTTGTTATTAGTGGTTGGTATCTTTGATCATTTCTTTTCAAAATATGCCTAACTTATCTCCATCTTCTCCTTCTTATAACAGTTGTTATTAGTGTTTGGTATCTTTGATCATATCTTCTCAAAATATGCCTAACTTATCTCCATCTTCTCCTTCTTATAACAGTTGTTATTAGTGGTTGGTATCTTTGATCATTTCTTTTCAAAATATGCCTAACTTATCTCCATCTTCTCCTTCTTATAACAGTTGTTATTAGTGGTTGGTATTTTGATCATTCTTCTCAAAATATGCCTAACTTGTCTCCATCTTCTCCTTCTTATAACAGTTGTTATTAGTGGTTGGTATCTTTGATCATTTCTTCTCAAAATATGCCTAACTTATCTCCATCTTCTCCTTCTTATAACAGTTGTTATTAGTGGTTGGTATCTTTGATCATTTCTTCTCAAAATATGCCTAACTTATCTCCATCTTCTCCTTCTTATAACAGTTGTTATTAGTGGTTGGTATCTTTGATCATTTCTTCTCAAAATATGCCTAACTTGTCTCCATCTTCTCCTTCTTATAACAGTTGTTATTAGTGGTTGGTATCTTTGATCATTTCTTCTCAAAATATGCCTAACTTATCTCCATCTTCTCCTTCTTATAACAGTTGTTATTAGTGATTGGCCCGCCTTTGTGGTGCCGGGGACTGCAAGGGAAGCAAAGAATAGTACCACTGCGACCTACAATGCATGTCATAAGAGGCGACTGATGTAGGCCCTAGGAATGTTACCCTAGTAAATAAAAAGCAGCGCAGAAATCGGAAGAGCTGGCCTACTTGTAGGCGCATAACTGGCACAATGTAAATCGCTCTTAGGCTCAGATCACATACATATCACACAGAGTGGTAGACAAGTGGTCGATACGGAGCGTTTTGAAGAAGAAGAAGAAGAAGAAAGGGTTGACCAGGAATTTCTCTGATTTGTCCGATTCTTTTACATGTGTTATTTGTTTTGTCTAGTTAACTTAACATTCTTTCTTTTTGATCTATTTGACATTTGTTCAAACTGTTTTCAAATAACCGACAGACTAATACTGGCATTACGAGGAAACAATAGATATTCACAAAATTACCACTCTTTCCGTAAAACATTTTCTTAAAACGTAGTATACATCTGTGTCTATTTTATAAAAGTTACTTTGGGAAATCCCGATTAGTGGTGTGTCATGTGATTTTATTGAAACACGTAAAAACAATGTACTATAGTTTTACAAAATACAGAAACAGTGACGATATACAGCAACGTTTCGATCAAAAGGCCTTTATCAAGCAAACGACACAACAAGAGTAACGAATTTCAACGAACACTACAAATGGACGATTACATGTTGAAACGACTTTGTTTTTACGTGTTTTGCCATTTCACCAAGTTTTACTGCAGTCTCCCCCTTTTTTTGTGATTTTATTATAAGTTTCTGTGGGAAATCCCGATTAATGGTGTATCCTAACAAGGTCCTATGTAAACAAAATTCCTGGAAATCTGGAAATCAGAAATTCCAATAGATATATTGTTGATAGAACATTGTGATATCGGGAGTCAGATCTGACAGCATACATATGACCAATAAGATCTGATAACATGCTACAGTAGCACTCCAGATGTGGCACTATAAATCGAATTTTGCAAAAATCTTAGTTACAAATGTGTGTCCTTTTGGACAATATGTATACACTTTGGCCAAACTTTGAATGTGCCTGTTCTAAATGCCATAAGGGACTAACGTGTGGGAAACGTACTCACGTTCTCGACGCATACAACGCAGATTCAAAAGAGTTGTTAACTTGGTTGGTAAGGACGAACGCAGAAAAACAAACATAGAAAACTGTAAGCTTTATTGCAATTGTAAACGATTGTATGAGTCACTGGTTATTTATTGATGAAAAGCCTAGATTAATAATACTGGTATTAATGAACAAATATTAATGAACCAGGTGTACAAGTATAACTGGATGTCCGAGGGACAGAGTGAGGAGTGCGTTTAACCAGCGAGCCATGTGAACCATCAGTATGCATCCCCCTTGATATATGTTGGAGGAGACACTGGTTACATTTCGCCACTGTAAGATTAGTCATATTTCACCAGCGTAAAACTGGTTACAATTCGCCACTGTAAAACTGGTTACAATTCGCCACTGTAAAACTGGTTACAATTCACCACTGTGAAACTGGTTTAAATTCGCCACTGTAAAACTGGTTACAATTCACCACTGTAAAACTGGTTACAATTCGCCACTGTAAAACTGGTTATATTTCACCACAGGTAAAACTGGTTACGATCGGCGAATTTAAAACTGTTTGCAGTAAATGTTCTAATGTTATGGTGCCCTCGTAGGTTTGCAGTCTCTTTCAGCGTTTGTGTCACTTTAAAAGATTAACAGTTGTGTATTTGAACGTTTCAGAGTGGTGATGTACCATGTAACTGGATGCGTGTCATGTCACAGAGCGCGTGTCGCGTGACTGGTGACATGTGACTGGGGACGAGTCATATAAATGGGTGAGGAGTCTTGTTTTTTGGGTGGGGAGCCATGGGGCTTGTGGGGTTACATGTGACTGAGGTCGTGACATGAGAGAGATTAAAGGAATGTTCGAGCAATTCTAATTATATATAAAATAAATATAATTTCCCGTAGCCTTTTCAGATCGTATGGCATGACGTCACTTCACATTTCTTGACCTTATTGTGCAGGAAGTAGAAAAGCCAAATATCAAGATGGAAGTGAAAAGATGGATCATAAAAAGTACTTTCCTACCAACACTTTGTTACCAGTGCCAAACTTGGTCTCTGACAGCAGAAGAACCACAGAAATTTCATCACGTGTGAAATGAAATGCTTGAGGAAGGCGGTGGGGGTCACCAGGAAAGATAGACTACGAAATGAGGGCATCAGAAGCAGAGTGGGCATAACTTCGTGCACCGAATACATCGAAAAACAACAAATGAAATGGTTTGGACATTTAATGAGAATGGAACACAACCAACCACCAATAACAGCATACAATAAAAAGTGACCAGGTACTAGAGCCAAGGGAAGGCCAAGAAATATATCAAGACCACTTTAAATAAACACGGATATAATATAATAATAACCGTCCATCGCAAGAGATAATAACAATAGTCACATTTGCTGCACCTCTCTGGTGTGTGTGCGGAGGTGAATGTAGAGTTCAATCCTAGTACACAATCCCCTACCACAGGTGGGGCATACATGATCAAAGTTAGACATGTGCATGTTGTGTGTTCTGTCTTTCCGCGCAGCTCGTTTTCTCTGTGCTTCAACGGTAAGATGATTTTCAGCTATGCAAGTTCCTCTTGTGTTGCTGCAGCGCCACAGTTAGCGCTCTTGCGCAATGGATTCCCAGTGCATGTTGTCTATATTGAAGCATTTCAAAGACACTCTAAGAGTGTATTTAAAACATTTGTTTCTGTTAAACACGGATATAACACAAGGGCGACCCATCTGACCCTGGAACACAAATTAAACCTCCCACCCTTACGCTTAACGGCAAGAGTGGGCACCCAATTCCATCATCCACCTGGGGAAAGACAATAGACAAGAGTAGAAAGGCCAATTCCTTTCCTCACCTGTGGAACGTCGAGTGTGGGATTTAACCCACCACCTCTTGTGTTCCAGTCGACATGCGAACGCGTATGCAATACGCTAATCCGCGCCACTTGTTAATATATCATCATCAAATAGCTTGTCCTGAGCAGAACTTTGCGACCCCAACAGTCCTCCGGAATTTCTTTTTCTCTCTCATAGGCCAGATGTCCTGCCTCTGCAGCCGTCATGTTCAAACCATCAGTTACATCCTGAATCCATCTTCTCCGTGGTCTACCTCTTCTTCTCTTTGCCGTTATGCCTCCTTCCATGATGATCTTCTCCAGCCCTTCATGTCTTTTTATATGTCCAAAATATCTCAATTTTCTTTCTTTTTGTAGCATCAGCCAGTTTTCTTGATTTTGAGTTCTTTCTAGATAGATTTATTTGTTCTCTTCTCTGTCCAAGATATAGGAAGGATTCTTCTGTAACACTTATATTCAAAAGCACATATTTGTTTTTGTTAATATATACTTAGTAAAAAGTGTCATGTATGAAAGACATGAGATTCCATGATACGAATTGAACAGCTATATCACAAACATTTAACAATATCACAAACATTTAACAATATCACAAACATTTAACAATATCACAAACATTTAACAATATCACAAACATTTAATAATATCACAAACATTTAACAATATCACAAACATTTAACAATATCACAAACATTTAACAATATCACAAACATTTAACAATATCACAAACATTTAACAATATCACAAACATTTAACAATATCACAAACATTTAACAATATCACAAACATTTAACAATATCACAAACATTTAACAATATCACAAACATTTAACAATATCACAAACATTTAACAATATCACAAACATTTAACAATATCGCATGCTCTCAAACATGTATATCTACAGAAAAAACGAGCCGTATACAATACGATGTTCATCCTAATTTTGTGCTATTTGTGTCAAAATTGGACACTTACATGGAATGAATAATGACAAATTGCAACAGAAATCCCTGATGGAAAAACAAATTAAAATCGTGGCATATCTTTTACAGGACTTAACCGTCAACCACAGTGCATGAGTCGTCGATTTTCTAGGCACCACTTATACGTTCAGTAGTTTGCCATTGCTTTCTGAATGATGAGGTCTCTTTTACCGCTCTTAAAAATCCACGTTAACAAATTTGTTTACCTTCTGCCCGCCTCGGAGTTTGAACTAGATGCGCTAGGGTTGTGATCGAGTACATTACCGCAACCATTGGCAGGTTTTAAAGGTTTTTTTGATATTTTTGATGTCCTGCTCTATATTTAGCAACCATACACATTCGTTGCATTGAAAATATGAATGTTATATATGGTTGGAAAGCTAATTGGATGGACTATCTGGATATGTGGGTTTTAACATAAGTGTGATGTAACATATGATATCCGTGACCTACTTATGAAAAGTAAAAATAGATTATTCTACAAATGACAAATAATTTTAGTCACAAAAAGGGGGTGGAGTATAACAGATGTAATGAAATCTTTATTGCAGTCTTGTAAAGTCTTCATATTTACAAAACATATATGAATTTAAATATGTTTGGAAAATATGAAAGGCAGTAATCATGAAATTTATAAAATATCAATATTTTCATATTTTAAAGAAAAATTCAATAAATAGGCATTCAAGAGAAAATGATGTAGAATTTTACTAGTAAGCAACCCAAGAAGAATCTAATACTTATAGTATCATACATAAACATTAAATAGGGACCTGCGTTGTAGACCTGAGTTGTAGGTGCCGTGAACAAGTTGATCATGTAACAGAGCCCTTGACGGTTGAAAATAGTTATGTGTAGGCTGCAATGTCTCTGCCAGGGTATAGGCTGCAATGTCTCTGCCAGGGTATAGGCTGCAATGTCTCTGCCAGGGTATAGGCTGCAATGTCTCTGCCAGGGTATAGGCTGCAATGTCTCTGCCAGGGTATAGGCTGCAATGTCTCTGCCAGGGTATAGGCTGCAATGTCTCTGCCAGGGTATAGGCTGCAATGTCTCTGCCAGGGTATAGGCTGCAATGTCTCTGCCAGGGTATAGGCTGCAATGTCTCTGCCAGGGTATAGGCTGCAATGTCTCTGCCAGGGTATAGGCTGCAATGTCTCTGCCAGGGTATAGGCTGCAATGTCTCTGCCAGGGTATAGGCTGCAATGTCTCTGCCAGGGTATAGGCTGCAATGTCTCTGCCAGGGTATAGGCTGCAATGTCTCTGCCAGGGTATAGGCTGCAATGTCTCTGCCAGGGTATAGGCTGCAATGTCTCTGCCAGGGTATAGGCTGCAATGTCTCTGCCAGGGTATAGGCTGCAATGTCTCTGCCAGGGTATAGGCTGCAATGTCTCTGCCATGGTAACATTCATTTTAAAAATACAATAAAGTTCTTTTATACATTTTTTAACCAATGCCAAAATTACATTGGAAGCCCTCGCCGTTGCTACGAAGTTCGTGAACTGCCGCTGAAATCTGTAAGAAAGAAATTGGAACACACTTGGTTATGTTATTGATTCTAGTGCAAAAGCGATGATCCCATCAGTCAATCCAGAAAAAGCCACAGATTCCCAGATTGACGGTGTTCGTGGCACCGAACCGAAGGGTTACGATGTCCATGGCACGCCGAAGAGCTGAAAAGCTCAAGTGCTTCTGGATCGGGAAAAAACAACCCAAAAACCACCTTAGACAACAGGGCCAGTTAACTGGCCGGACTATATATTGCTAGAAAGACGACCGGGCCAGTTAACTGACCATTTGGGAGCTCGCGAAATCCAGGTTACATCAGATCATATTCCTCAGATGATTGGAGTCGATTTGCTCTTGAAAATCGTTTTATATCTGTATATAGTACCATGCGACCTCTTTGACTAAACCTACTGCACTCTTATCCTTCTTAATACGGTCTAATAAATGTGTTTAATAAAGACATTTTGGTCTACACGTCGCTGTATCTTGCTTTAGTACTTTGTAAAACTGCATTACCTCGTTTCTAAGTGTTGGACAGCAATAGAAGACATCAACTCATACCGTAACCTGTCGTTGTGAACCTTCATAAACCACAACAGATTAAAGTTATTGCCAAGTTTACTTACAATGCAAGAAAATGAACAACTGAATTGAAAAATATCACTAGAGAAATAAAGTTGTGGATAAATTGTACTGCTATTTAGTGCTATATATATCCTATATTAATGTATGGCTCGGAAACATGGACAATGAACAAGCAGTTAGAAGACAGAATTGATGCATTTGAGATGTGGATATATAGAAGAATAAGCAGAGTTTCATGGACAGAAAAACAGACAAATAAACAAGTTTTAGGAAAACTAGGCATGAAGAAACAATTATTAAGAGAAATAAAATTCAGACAAGTAAAGTATTTTGGGCACATAAAAAGGCATGACACCATGATAAAACATTTACTAGAGGGGAAAGTTGAGGGGAGAAGAGCAAGAGGAAGACCGAGAGATAAGTGGGAGGAAACTTTAAGAAATGGACAGGTTACAGTCTGGCAGTGTGCAACACCAAGGGAAAGACAGAGGATGCTGAGATTCATTGCAGCCAACCTTCGATGTGGAGACGGCACCTGATGATGATGATGATTTAGTGCTAGGTGACATTACAAGTGACTCGAGTAGATTCATTTTCTTCTTCTTCTGAGTTCTCACTAGATTGGGATTTCGAATTCTCTAATAAAGGCAGCTGTCTGCCTCAGATTATCAGCCACGCCATACAGTTTGTCTTGGACGCTGGTGTAAGTGGGCCACCTCTTTCTCCTCAAGTCTGCATACTGGGGCAGTTCTGTAGGACATAATTCCTATGATTTCTGCTTCCCGTTTGTGCCGACCTCTTTCTGCAGTAAGTTTTGGCCACCCTTGTGATTATAGGTCTGACATTCTTACTGAGTGGCTAAATCTCAGAGGCAGATTGGTGACCGTAGAATACGTTATCCCATTCCTCATTGTGAGGGTCGTTGCACCATGGTATGCGCCTTACGGCCTGGTGCATCCGTTTTCTGCAAGCATTTGTTTCGGGTTAGCATTCCCTAGTGGACACGTGCATCTGATTTCAACCAAACCTCCTTAGTTGCCTCTTACGACATGCGTAGCAGGTAACAGTGGTTCTATTCTTTACACCCCAAATTTGGGCCCGGTAACCACTCGGGTGGTGTAACTTCATTTAAAGACTCATAGATTTTGTTTTTAAAAAATACATTAAATACACAAGAGAATATAGTAAATATATATTCAAACTCTAACCAAGGTTATCTGTAAATTGTCAATTCCCATAAGTTAATTATGTCAAGAGAAAAAACCTAGATATAGCTATCTACGCAGCAATTTATTATCATTTCCAAGTTCCGGGTCGGTCCAGGATGTGACTGAAGTAGCGTGTTGCTGAAGGACACGGCCCTGCACAGGTGACACTGTTAAATGCGCCGTTTGCAGATATTTGTCATGACCTGGATTTAGCTTGGAATATAAATAAGTCTAAGAATAGACTTTGACACGTGACATATAGACAGAAGTTAGATTATTGGCTTAAAATCAAATAGACTATGTGTATAAGTTATGTTTACGTAGTCAAGGGAAGGTCTAATTATTTTCATTGCATACTGTCTATAAATAGATTTCATATATTGTTTACAATGATCTCGAAATATGACTTCTATAACTACAAATGGCGACTATGCTCTTCTTCTTCTCGTTCGCTCGCTATACATTCTGGCGTATTCAGGGCAACTTGTATGTCAGTTCTGACTGAATTTTGCTTGAAGGCTTGCTTTCATTATCATTAGTGTCCCTCGCCATTCAGGTGAACCTTCTCTGGCTACAGCGGTACAAATGGGGACTATCGAAGTCCTAACAGAGAACAACTCTATACAACGTTATCTAAACTGCAACAAAAGAATAGTACAACTAAATAATACACTATTAGTACAAAGTAATAAATTGTAATAAATTGTATTTAATAAATAATAATAAAGCAGTGGCGGCTCGTCATTAAGGGCCAGTGAGACCGGGCCCCACCAAAAAAATGTGTAACGTGTATTTATTATTGAATAAATTAAATTATAACCTAACCCAAAGCCATGATTTCCCCGAAAATTTGTGTCTGGCCCACCAACAAAAACGATCACTAGCCGCCCCTGTAATAAAGTAATAAGTAGTAAAAGTAGTACAGTGTACGGTCAATCTGATTATTTTGTTGTTGTACTATGAATATCTTTCGGTTGATAATTTATTGAATTTTTATGTTGATTGTCATTGCTTCCATATTCGAAGTGAAGCTTTCATTTAACACTCATATGTGTACATGTCAATTTTAGTTACAGGCTTATCGCTGTCTCTAGAACAGTGTTTCCCAACGTGGGACCCACGTTCCACATGAGGAGAGGGGGAAGCAATTTGATTGTTAATGAGGAGGCAATTTGATTGCTAGAGAGAGAGGGGTAATTTGATTGTTAATGGGGAGGAAATTTGATTGTTAGAGAGGGGGAAGCAATTTGATTGTTAATGGGGAGGCAATTTGATTGCTAGAGAGGGAGGGTAATTTGATTGTTAATGGGGAGGAAATTTGATTGTTAGAGAGGGGGCAATTTGATGTTAATGGGGAAGCAATTTGATTGTTAGAGGGGGCAATTTGATGTTAATGGGAGGTAATTTGATTGTTAGAGAGGGGGTGGCAATTTGATGTTAATGGGGAGGTAATTTGATTGTTAGAGAGGGGAGGGAAGCAATTTGATTGTTAATGGGAAGCAATTTGATTGTTAGAGGGGGCAATTAAATATGAATTTTATGTATGCATGTATATATATGCGTGTATTTGTTACATAGTGGGCATAACAATTTTAGAAAGGCTTAGGTGAGACATGGCACAAAAAAAGGTTGGGAAACACTGCTCTAGAAGGTTACAGACAAATCGTGTTTCGCACAAGCGGTCAGGGTCAGGAAACATAGTTGTCAGGACCTGTCCACACATTCTCGTAGGGTGCCTCGCACATTCTCGTAGGGTGCCTCGAATACAGATTCGTCTTGTCAAAGATTCACATAAGATCTGCACTGTTGGGGATCCATGCCAAGCTTCTGGAAGAAAAAGAATACTTTTCGAAAAAACCTGGCCATCAATGGCGGAATGCGGGAGGGCCATTCAGAGTCAGAACTGTTTGATTCTGAACACGACTTTTCTAGCGCATTTCCGACATGTTTGGTCGGGTATTTTCCGGTTTCGTTTGCCGAGCTACTGAGTTAGTGCTTGAGCAACGCTGTGAGCTATGAATGCTACATGGAATGCTTTTTCTGTGTCAACCGTGCGTTTGTTGTGTGTTAGTGTGTATTCAGAAAATGGCGGACAGCGGTTATGACGAACAAGCTCAATCTGCCGTATGCAGTTATATTACGGGTGCACAAAGCTGGATTTTGTCGTGATTGATGTTCCTTCGACAAGAATTGCAATTCAAGTGATGAACAGTTTTGTGTTGCTACATTAGCGACAGCGATATGCGTTTTATGCGGAGCAGGTTTCTTTTTGTGGCGGTACGCGGCTGTTTCATTCTGGAATTAGTTCACACAGAAATCATTTCACAGTTGTTAGCATTTCGTGTGATTTTCATTGACACAGGAACGGAGCAATTATGGGGTGACCCGTTGCAGTGAAGTTGGAACCGTACTTATGAACTATGAACTTTAACTTCTGCATGCCTTCAATGATGTAAAGGAGTTTGTGGGTCAGTGTGGCTAAGTGGTCAACAATTCGCAGAATTACATCTATCTTCGTTCCAGGGAATGTTGGTATCGATGGCAATGAGAGAACAGACAAAATGGCTGGCTCTGCCACCATATCTGGTAAAGAAGGGGCATCAGCTAATGAATAGATCATAGATTCCCAAACTATTTAGGCCCATCACCCACTTTGCACGACATAAACTTTGTAACGCCCCTCTCCCCATTATAACAGTATGCCAACTCCCCCACCCCCACATATTATATATATTTATATATATATATATATATATATATATGCTCTATTTTCACTTTGACATAGAAAATTGATATATATTTCGGTCATACATGGTCATTTTTCAAATGACTATATACATGAAATAGAAAATTGATGAAAAAATGGATCGTGTAAGATGGGCATAAAATAAATTAAAATGCAGAAATCAAATTTGTAATGATTATTCTATCGCAAAATCACGATAAAATAACTGCCCCCAAATGCTTCTGAACCCACCATCGCCCCCTGGGAGGCTTCAGCGCCCACAGGGGGGTGGTACCTCCCACTTTGGGAAACGCTGGGTAGATCATACATTCTGAACGCCCTAATGAAGTGTAGGTGCAAAGAGAACTTTCATCTAAACCATAGATTCCCAAACTTTTTTGGCCCACCGCCCACTTTGCACGACATAATCGTTGTAACGCCCCCCACCGCCCACTTTGCACGACATAATCGTTGTAACGCCCTCCCCATTATAACAGTTTGCTAAAGCCTCCACATAATATATATATATTATATATATATATATATATATATATATATACATGCTCTATTTTCACTTTGACATAGAAAATTGATGTATATATTTCTGTCATACATGGTCAATTTTCAAATGATTATATACATAAAATGGAAAATTGATGAAAATATGGATCGTGTAAGATGGGCATAAGATGAACTAAAATGCAGAATTCAAATTTTTAATGATTATTCAATCGCAAAATCACGAAAAATCACCCCAAATGCTTCTGAGCCAGAGTCAACTATAAATTTATGGGCCTTCGGACTCAGGTAAGAATTATGGGAAATCAGACCCCAACTACGCAACGTGACCTCGCATTCCAGTATTGGTGTATATAGACGAATTCATTTTAAAATGAACACAAAATGCCAACTCGAAGTTATATTATGCAACAAATTAAGTTTAACACTAAGGAATATCAATATTATGAATATTTTTCACCAAAAATAACCATAGACTCACAGAATTGAGTAAAATTGCAAAAAGCTTGCAGTGTTCTATCAAACATCTATATTTTCCTGCCCTTTCTGCTTTAGGTCAGGGAACCCAAGCCAGTTGTCTGACCTAATTATCTAGAGTTGGCTGTGTCTGAGCCCACTATCAACATCCCCCACCACCATCCTGGAAGGCTTCAGCGCCCACTGGGGAGCGGTACAGCACACTATGGGAACCCATGATCTAAACCAATCCACGTCAATAGCTAGATTGCAGGAACTTTGATTGAAGATGAGAGTGACCAGAAAAGAACAGCACAACAAATGTATCTACCCATACGTTTCTACCATTCTTTCCTGGCCACTCTCATCTTCAATCATAGTTCCTGCAATCTAGATGTTGTCAATCAATATCACAATGGTACGGTTATTCGATGGACGCTTTTTGAAGATATTATGAATGAGATCATAGCATTCGTGGAGATATCCGGAGGGCAATGAAATATTCCAAACTGAACCGGAAGTGGTTAAACCGTTGCATTACGTTCCGAAGGTCGTGTATTTCAATCCGAACCGCATCGTTCTGCTAGCAAATTTTTCTGGACATTCTTAGAATTGTTGCTTGAACTACGGAGCTGTGTGCATGATACTCTTACAGG